>SNQJ01S0014571.1:0-13534 GCA_010110895.2 Picea sitchensis
ATGCAAAAGTTACGACCCCAGGAAGTTGATGTACTAACTTACCCAAACAGGGCCCACATGACTTTTGGTGCTTCATCTCCTAGGGTTAGGTTTTTGGATGTCTAGGTTTTTTGGAATTTTTAAAAAGGAATAGACATCCAAAAACCTAACCCTAGAAGATGAAGTGCCAAAAGTCATGTGGGCCCCGTTTGGGTAGGTTAGTACATCAACTTCCTGGGGTCGTAACTTTTGCATATGATCTTCGTTTTAGGTGTGTGATAGCCCGTTGGAAAGGTATCATCAAGGAAATTCATTTTGGGTGATCAATCATGCCTTTGGAAATCATTGAGGAGATAAATACCGGAAAACCTTCATTTATGCCCTCAAAATGGCCCTGGAAGTTAAAACTGTGTTGGCAACGATTATGTAATTATTATTTTTATAAGCGGCCTACACAGGGTTTATGAAATTTTATTACTCTTCATGAGAGTTTCTCTAAACGACAGTTGTAAATCATCACATTTTACCTATCATCTATTCATGCTTCGTTTTCAGGATTGAAAGCATGAAAACGCGCAACTATCCTTACTATAATGTTTTAAAATTTCATTGAAAGCATATGGTTTATTATAGAATTGTGATTTCTTGCTATGAGCATGTTGCTGTCCTTATTTGTGACCCTTTCGATTCCAAGCATGCCTAAGATATTTATGGTTGTATGAACGAAATAACCCCACCATTTGATATTTGATTTTTTTTGTATTGATTTTGGTTTGATTTTTTATCATATTTCTTTCATGAAACTCTTGACTATTCGATTTTTGTAAACTTACCTAACTTTGCAATGAAACTATGATGCGTGCACTTATGTTTTCAAAGTACTTTGGTACCAAGGTGGCATACAATGTATAGGTTTCCATTACTCCTTAGCATGGTCTCGAGTTTCACAAAACTTCTCACATGCGTTTTGATTAAACACCTTGCCCATCGTTTGAATCATCATAGCATGTATTGATAAAGCTCAGGGCTATGGCCCTATTTCGTTTTTGCAAACCCTACCTATGTGTTTTTCGTTAATTGCCCATCTATTTAGTATGGATCTAGTGGTAAGGGTTGAACTGAACGACATACAAAACCTGCTCTCATATGATAATGCTATTGAAGATTTGGAAAGGAATGGTTGGCATATTTTCATTGAAAAGTTTCAGGGTTTTAATCTTCAGGTCGGCCAAGAGTTTGCCTTAACCTTTGATGGTTGTAGGGAAGAAATTGGTGATGTGCAATTGGAAGTAACCGAAGAGTTCCTAAGTCAAGCCACAGTATTGCCAACGGTTGGCCAAAAATGGTTCAAAAACACGAAAGTGGAAGAAATCCCTTGGACTTTACTGTTTACCTCACGAAAAATAACCAGTTGTGATAGAGGTATGCCAATTTCATTCTTGAAACGTAGGTGGCATGATTTAATTTTTGTAGTGAAGCAATTCATCACATGTGAGGGACGATTCAGACTTGTTTTCCTATATCATTTACGTCTTCTTATGAGTTTTATTGGTTTTTCGTTGAATATGCCTTATTACCTACTCAGAAGTCTGTATAAAATGTGAAAAGGATTTAGGAAACAGAGGTCAGATTCAAGTCTGTTTCATCATGGCTTGATTAAAATCATCCTCATGCACCATTTACAGTCACAAAATGATTGTTGGGATTCATTCATTACGTGAATGGTTTTGGTAACCCTGAGTTGGGAGAAGTAGATAAGCCAGTCGTTAACGAAACCCTTGTGAACTCAATGGCCTCTCCTTCACCTCTCTAGGCTTGTGATTTTTGACCTAACAATGAACCCTCGAGCTACCTTAAGGTCATTCAACAGGATAGTCGACCGGTTGCACATCCAAAGGATTGTACTGAAACTGTTAAGAAGCCTACAGGAAAGAAGTTAAAAGGTAGTGTTGATGTTAATTTAAAAAAAAAAAGAGCTGGTCAGTTAATTTCTCAAAGTCTTCAAAATAAAAAAAACCATTGTGCAGACATGATCAACATGATTGAAATGAGTGAAAGATCAGACTCAGAAATTGAAAAATTCCTTGCTCTAGAGGACCCCGTGTCATTCGGGCTATACCCTGACCGACCCTATAACTATGTCAATAATTTGCCTCCTTGCTTGAAAGATAACCAAGAATTCCCTGCTATCTAGCTCTGTGATAAATCTACCATCCACATGGAGGATTCTCTGACCCATAATGTTTTTCGTTCTAATGCAAATTCCTTACAGTCGCAATGTGATGTGTGTCGATCATGGATCGACAGACAATATACCGATGTCCCACTGCTATAGTCACGAGTCAAGTCTTTAAGAGACCAAGTTGATATGTTGACAAATGAAAACAATAGACTCGAATCCATCATCCAAGGGAAGTAGAAGCATTTGATAACTACAGGTCATGTGATTTTCAAAAACGTAGAGGCAGCTACAACCATCGTTAATTCCAAAGTTTATTGACATGATTTGGTTTTATGATTAGAGGTATGTTTTTGTTAGAATGATTATTGTCATTCTTAAGTTAGGATATTTGGTTTGATTGAATAAAATATCTTATTTATTAAGATTAGGATGTTTTGTTTATTCAATAAAATAAAATTGCATTTCCTATTATAACTAGCTATAGAATCGCAAGATTCTGTAGCCAGTTAAGAAAATTCAATTTATTTGATTTGATGACAGAAAACATATCTGAGATCTTCTTATTTCCTTTTTTTTTCAGGATAATTAAGGAGCCCGTGATTTTAAATATTATATGAGGAACTTTTGAGATCTCTCGGCCATATCTATTTTGTATTTTGAGTAAATAGAATTGGACTGTTGGTAGTTTTTTTATATCTAGTGAAATTAGGGTGGTTGCATCCCCCTTTATTTTTGAAACCAATTTGATCTTATGAACATGAAACAATTATGTTTCCTGAAGCCTATATAAACATATCATTTTGTAAACATTTAATCATCTCAGCCTGGGGCAAGAGTATGGGCATTTTTATCGTAAACTTGAATGAAACAGAATAGACGTTACAGCTTTAGCTTTTCTGTATGATGTTTTGATTCAGGTTATGCTTATGTTGATTTTGATAATAAATGGTGATTGCTTTCGTCGTCATGATTTATTACCATTTGACATAATTCATTTTATATGCTGCCCATATCTTATGTTTCAGATAGAATATATACACAATGATCATTTATCCAATTTAAATTAGGAGATTCATCTCTAATTTCTATTGAATGTCTGCATGCAAGTTCTTACAAGAATATTTATCTGGTCATAATTACTTTTAAATCATTAGATCACTGTAACTGTGTCCCTTTTATGTTCTGTTATCAAAACTCAATCTCCAACACATTGTTTCGCTTTTGTTGGGAACAACATTACGATCCGTTGCAGGTTTACTTCCCTGATTAGGTGGTTGGATATTCCCTATTGAACAGACATTGGATGTGTTAATAGGTTAGTCTGTTATTTTATTTCGTTTGTTTTTTTATTTTAGAAGTTATATATATATGGTATGATTTCCATTACCTATAATTTTTTGTTCGATTAAGTAGTTTAATATTCAATTTCATGAATGTATTCATCAAAGAAAATAAACCAAAAAATTAAATAGTATTTTCACTTTCTTTATTACTGTTGTTAAAGTAAATAATTTACATTTGATTTTTACGAGTTTAAATTAAAACTCTTGTTTTGTACAAATTGTATATAAATTTATTGATTATAATTTCAGTTAAATAAATTGTACATATATATATTTAAATGTACTTATAGATTTTAGTGATTGTTATTTATTAGGTTATTTTTATTCCTTTAGTTATTTTTTGCTTTCTTTATGACTTAGATCGGCCAACAGAGAAGAAAAACCCATTGGAGTGAATTAATCCAAATGGCTTGGGTTAATTAGACAAACCAAAACTGTATTCACTCCTCCAGTTGACGAGCAGTCAATTTCGCCTGTCAACAAATGGCGCTAGAAAGAGGGCCTGAAAACTATTAATGACACGAGGAGGTTGCAAGACTCCTCCCCCACCTACCCGCTCACCTCTAGTAACTAGAAGTCATTCAGAGGATAACATTGTCCCTCAAAAAACAACCACATCAAATGATGATCCACCGATCAGCGTTGAACCAGTAACTCCAAATCCCTTAGGTGGCGACGTACAAGAAATTGTTCATCAATCCCTCATAGGGATGCACAGTGCCTTAGCCCATATCAGAAAACCAGGTCGACCTTTGAACCAACCATTAGACTTCTTTGATATCAGAGAGAAACTTGAAGGTATTGATCTTACCTTAAACCCTATAGATCCAGATCTTTTCCTCACTCCTGCAGCAGGAGGATTTGGTATTCCACCATAACCACCCCCTTCATCTCCTTCTTCTTCTGGAGAAGAATCCTCAGACAAAGGCAGTTCCTCATCTCAGCCTTTGACACCACCCACACCTATGGCCAATCCGAACAATCCTGCTAGACCTTGGCTTGACCAATATGCCGTGGCCATACCTGGTCCCTAGTATCCTTTGCCTAAACATCTGGAGAAATAGCTCCCTAAATTTGACCCAGACTCCAAGCAGATCATTGAAGATCACATCAAAAAGTTTATGCTAGCCATTAGGCTCCGTAGTTTTGAGCACGAAGACGTAGTGTGTAGATTGTTTCCCTACACCTTTCAAGGAAATGCCTCTACCTGTTACTTTGCCCAACAACCCCACACCATTGTGTCATGGGATAAATTCGAGTCTTGTTTCCTTGAGAAGTTTGGAGACGACAAGTCTCCTGAAGTTCTAGTCATGGAGATTTCTAGTTTAAAAATGAACCCCAAAGAAAAGATAAAATACTTTAATCAAAGGTTCCTGACACTAAATAACCGAATTCCCACGGATTCGATGCCTGCCGAAAATCTTATTTTCACATAATACATGAAAGCCTTACATCAAAACAAAGACATTTGGGTAAAGAGGTCCAAGAAAGAAACATTGTTAGAATCCTTCGAAGAAGCGAGTCAAATCGAGAAAGATATTCTTAGCTTAAAAGACAATACCTGTAATGAGATAGAGACTAGTTCATCCTCCAAGAAGAAAATCGAAATCCTTCCCAAAACAAAGCTCAACTAGAGAGTTCAAATCTAGAAAACTTATAGAAATTCATTCAGAAGTTATCCAATCAAGTTATAGATTTGAAAAGGTCAGCTAAAGAATATTCTTCGAGAAAAGGGCCTTACAAACCCCCTTTTATGAAGCCTTTTCCCACAAACTGACCTAACTCAAATTCTGAAGGCCTCAATCTAGAAAGCTTACAATTTTCTATTCAAACGATCCTAGAAGCACATGATATCTTGATCCCTCCTGAGATTCTTGAAGAAGTAGCTAAACAAGAGACAATAGAAGAAGATGAATCCTCTCCAAACATTTTCAGACATTTTTCGGATAGCATTTTTCAATCTAATTTCGAAACAGTGAATTCTTACAATACCAGCAGCAAGACAGTAAATAAGTCTTCTTATGAAATTGCAACTACTGTGCCTCCAAAACAACCTAAATCAATTGAGACTAAACTGAATTCAGCAAAACCAAGTTTAGATTATGATTTGATTCAGGATCTAAAAAAACTTAGGGCTAACATTTATGTTTACAAATTATTAAAATTCCCTTTTCTTTTGCAAAAGATGCTACAAAATATTGCGGAAAACAACAAAAACAACAATCCGAATAGAAACAAAGTTGTTGGAAACAACCTCAAAACTCCTCAAAAGGCCTCCAACAAAACGACATCCGAACCTCATGATAAAATAGGCCTTCCTGTAAATAGTGTAACAAATGTAGATAAACTAGTTTCGGGGGCTGCGATTAAAAAACAACAAACTTCTACTGTTAATACTCGTAGAAATGTCCCTCCCTTTTTGTTGACTTTTGAAATTTTCAATAGGAATGTACATAACTGTATTTTAGATTTAGGTGCATCATCTAATGTAATGCCTTGGTCTGTTTGTAAAAAAATTAATGACGAAGTTCAACCATCCAGCTTGATCGAACTAGTGTTAAAGTGATAGGCGAATTAAAAAATGTTCTTATCATATTATCATCTAATCCTAAAGTCCATCAAGTGATTGATATCATTGTTGTTGATATCCAAGAAGTATATGGTTTTTTTTAAAGTAGAGATTGGTCAGAACAATTACATGGCTATTTTGTGACAGATTGGTCTCACTTGTGGATGTCCAAGAATGGAAACCCTAATAGAATCAAGGTAAATCATAAACGTTATCTGAAGTTCATGGTAACTAATTTAAATGATCCCAATGAACCATTCACTGCTTCTACCAATTCGCCTAAAATACAGGGGATGGACACTTTTTGCAGCAATTTCATGGCTGAAACTTCTACCATCACTAACCCGGAACAACAATCTGAAATTCTGACATGCACAAAGTCAACGACCTTCTCTCAGTGGTCACATGCCCCTGATGAAAATCAAATATGGTCTCTTTACTTTGATGGGTCAAAATCTAAGGAAGGAGCTGGTGCAAGGTGCATGCTCATCGATCCAGCAGGTAACAAGACTTTGATTGCTTGCTGGTTAGAATTCGAATGTACAAACAACATGGCCAAATATGAGGAACTCCTACAAGGTCTCAGAAAAGAAATAGATTTAAACATTCATAATTTGACTGTTTTTGGTGATTCAGAAATAGTGGTTAGACATGTAAAAAATTCTATCCACTGTTTATCTCTACACCTAAAAAGAAATCAGACTGAGGTATGGAATTTGATGAACAAGTTTTTCGCATTTAACATAAATTCTATTCCTAGATCGAATAATTATGAAGCTGATTTGTTACCTAACGTCGCTTCAAAACTTTTTCCTATAGAAGGTCTATCTCCGAATGCATTTTCTGTGAAATTGTTTTTCAAATCATCCGTCCCTGACAACATCACAAATTGGAGAGTCTTCGATGACGATCAACAGATCATCATTTTTCTGCATATGGAAGAAACTTTCCAAGGTGCAGTGATCGATGAAGGTACCCATGATGGAAATCTTCGCAACTTTACAGTAATACCAGATTCGAGATTGCTGAAATTTGCATCAGACATGGTAAACTCTATCCCGAAATTTGTGGTTAGGTTAGAAACATTTTATGATCTTCACGATAAGTTCATAAAATCAATGAATTGTAAAATGAATAGTTCCTCCTTGACACATGAAAAAGTAAATTTGGGAACTAAATACAACCCACAGTGCATCAATTTGGGGTTAGGGTGTTTTGAGTAAGAAAATGTAGCATTTATTAAGTTGTTCAAGGAATTCAAAGATGTTTTTTTCCTGGACATACGATGACCTAAAAACCTTTGATCCTAACATCATACAACACATTATTCCCATGAAACCCCAGACCCAACCTTTTCAACAAAAGTTAAGGAAGATGCACCCAAAACTTGAACCAACAGTCAAGAAGGAATTAAACAAACTCCTGAACGCTAAAATAATATTCCCAGTAAGGAACACACAATGGGTCTCTAATATTGTCCCTGTCAGAAAGAAAAGTGGTGAAATATGACTATGTGTTGATTTCCAAAATCTTAACCGAGCATCTGATAAAGAAAACTACCCTGTCCCTCCCATGGAACAGATCCTTCAACAAGTATCTGGTTCTGAAAGATTATCCTTGTTGGATGGTTTTTCAGGGTATAACCAAGTCCTTATGTCTCCCCCAGACCAGCTCAAAGCTACTTTCCATACCCCATGGGCCACCTACGTTTATAGAAATATGCCCTTTGGGCTCATAAACACTAGTGCCACTTTTCAGAAAGCGATGGATATTACTTTCCGTGACTTAATCAATCAATCTATAATAGTTTACCTAGATGACGTCACTATCTTCTCAAAAAATAAAGGAGACCATCTAGCTCATTTAAGATCTTTTCTACAACGATGTCGTAAGTATGACATTTCTTTAAATCCTAAAAAATATGTCTTCGTAGTAGAACAAGGTAAGCTCCTCGGATTCATTGTATCAAATGAAGGGATGATTATCGACCCTAAAAGAACCCAATTCATTTTGAAACTACCCCCTCCCTCATAAAAAATGTCCATGCAATCTTTCTTAGGACAGATAAACTCTGTTAGGATATTCATCCCTAGCTTTTCAAAAATGGTGAGACCATTACAAAACTTAATAAAAAAAGATGTACAGTACCATTGGAGACCTTTAGAAAGATAGGCTTTTGATTCAATAAAAAAGGCCATAATAGATGCTCCTTCTCCAATGAGCCCTGATTTTTTGTGAGACTTCACCCTCTACACATTTGCCTTTGACTGATCTTACACTACTGTCCTAACTCAAAAGAACGTTTAAAACAACGAAGTCCCAATTGCCTTTATGAGCTCATCCTTTAAGGGAGCAGAACTTAATTACCTAGCAGTAGATCAACAAGCTTATGTTGTTTTTAAAGTAGTGAAACACTTTTGATCTTATCTGTTGAAATCTAGGATGAAAATCATTGTGCCTTACTCGGCTGTCAGAAATTTGTTAGTACAGAAAGAACTAAGAGAAAAAAGGGCAAACTGGGTCACATCCTTACAAGAATATGACATAGAAATCACCCCAGCACAAATTGTTAGAGGCCATGGTTTATGCAAGTTGGTCGTTGATTCAGCTATAGGACAACAAAATGAAACTGATGTGTTAAATCCATATCAACACCATCAAAATCAAATCTGTTGTGCACAAAAATCTTGCTAGTCCCTAGTATGACGACATTAAATTTTGTCTTATACATGGATCAGCTCCCCGTTACCTTGATCCCAAAAAAAGGAGAGCACTAAGATTAAAATCTACTTCTTTTCAGCTGATTAATGGAATTTTGTTTTGCCAAAATTTTGATGGAATACTTATGCGTTGTCTTGAAAAAGATGAAGCAAAAAAAGTCTTATTGGAGTTACATGCAGGGGAAGCTGGTGGGAATTTCGGTGGAGACATCACTTCCCACAAAGTATTAAGAGTAGGTTATTACTAGCCTACCCTTTTCAAAGATGCTCATGCCTTATGTTGCAAGTGTGTGATTTGTCAAAAGGAATCTGGATGGATACAAAAACCAACATTCCCTTTGCAACCAGTTTTGGTAGACTCCCCTTTTCAGCAGTGGGGCATGGATATTATAGGCCCAATCAATCTGGCATCCTCGCAGCAACATAAATACATCATAACAACCACATATTATTTCACCAGGTGGTCCAAGGCTATCCCATTAAAAGTTGTAAATACCAGCCAGGTAATATCCTTCCTAAACTCAAATATTATCACTCATTTTGGTATCCCTGAATGCTTGGTATTTGACAATGCTTCCCATTTTTCATCTCTTTAAATGAGAAATTTTACTGTGGAAAAAGGAATAAAATTAAAGTACTCCGCCAGTTATTACCCCAAAGGCAATGGTTTGGCGAAATCAACCAATAAAAATCTGGTCAAAATTATCAAGAGAACGGTCTCTGAAAACCATAAAAACTGGCATAACACACTGTTGAACGCAATCTGGGCTGACAGAGTAACTCCTAAAACTACTATGGGTAACTCACCTTTCTTTCTCGTTTACGACAGGGAAGCAATTCTTCCACCGCATGTCCTTCTTCCATCTCTGCAGTTATCGCAGAAGGTACAGGAAGAAGACTGTCCGCCCTTGGAGAGTCGAATTAACACTTTGTTAAAGTTAGAGGAAGTAAGGGCTCAAGAAAAACACAAATTGGATCAACATCAAATCATTGTTAAAAACTGGTTTGATTCCAATTCTGCCTCTGACAGAAATTTTGAGGTAGGTGACCTTGTCCTAAAGTGGGACAAACCTCATGAGGGAAAAGGAGAGCATACTAAGTTTCAGAACTTGTGGTTGGGACCATTTTTAATTGCTGAGAAACTGGGTCCCAGTTCCTTTCGCTTATAAAATTTAGAGGGACAGCCAAACACCTTCCCGGTGAATGGTCAAGCTCTAAAAAAATATTTTACCTGATGACTCTCCCATACACCCTTTGTAAATATTTTTTGTTTTGTTTTACTTGTTGTTTGTTTTTTTTTTCTAGTTTGTTTTGGTTTTAATTTTTGCTTATCGGTCTTTCTTTTGAAACACATATGCTTGCACCACGGGCTAGCTCAGACGAAGAAAACAGAAAAAATTTCCCCTTGAAAACGAATGCTGAAAGTTGTCAAAACATCCATTGTTGTATTTCTCTGAAATTGTAGCCTTGTTAAAGATGACTTTTGTTTGAAAAGTGTTTTCTTGGTTTCAATCTACAATTGAAAGTATTCATGACCATCTATAAAAATCCTTTTTACGTTGTCCCTATTCTTTAAGAGAACAATTCAAGAATGTCTCCCTGTTCTTTAAAGTCAGTTTTATTAATAAACTATTTCTAGATCTTGANTTTTCAAGGTCTGTGACATATCAAGATGTGTTAAAAAACTAGAATGTTCAACGTCACCCCACTCTACTGAATATCTTTAAAAACTATAATATAAAATTTTAGAGAGATGTGGGAAGTGCTTGTAAACCCGCTGGGACACTGAACAGGTCTGTTGGCTATGGGTAAAAGCATGCATGATGCCCAGATAACTTCGTCGGGGTACTGAACAGGCCCAATGGAAATGAAGCAATGTCAGGTAAAAGAAAATTCTCAGATATGGATTTTGTTTTGACCTTAAATGTTCTTCGTTCTGATCTATAATTTCTTGACAGGATACAGATATCAGAGTGGGTTAATTGACATCCCTGTTGAGGCTATGGATGCCTGTTGGTAGCAGCGGCCCTGTCAACAGTATTAAATATGTTAACTTTACATCGTGGCTCTCGTTTTCTAAGATTGTCAGCAATTTTCATTTCTATAAAAATAACAGTTGTCTGAAACTTGACTGCATTATAATTATTTGAGATGCTCAAACAACTTTTTGTTTGTTTTCGATTCAAAGTTTTTTTCTGATTATTCTAACCTGAACTTGTTCGTATGACAAAGATAACTGCTTCTCCCAGTATGTCACCATTGTTGGCAGCGATTATGTAATTATTATTTTTATAAGCTTCCTACACAGGGTCTATGAAACTTTATTACTTTTCATGAGCGTTTCTCTAAACGACAGTTGTAAATTGTCACATTTTACCTATCATCTATCCATGCTTCGTTTTCATGACTGAAAGCATGAAAACTCGCAACTATCGTTACTATTCTGTTTTAAAATTTCATTGAAAGCATATGGTTTGTTACAGAATTGTGATTTCTTGCTATGAGCATGTTGCTCTCCTTGTTTGTGACCCTTTCGATTCTAAGCATGCCTAAGAGATTTATGGTTGTATGAATGAAAGACCCCCATCATTTGATATTCAATTTTTTTTGTATTGATTTTGGTTTGATTTTTGATCATATTTCTTTCATGAAACTCTTGACTATTCAATTTTTGTAAACTTACCTAACTTTGCAATCAAACTATTATGCACGCACTTATGTTTTCAGAGTACTTTGGTACCAAGGTGGCATACAATGTACAAGTTGCAATTACTCCTTAGCATGGTCTCGGGTTTCACAAAACTCCTCACACACATTTTGATTAAACACCTTGCCCATCGTTTGAATCATCAAAACATGTATTGAGAAAGCTTGGGGCTATGGCTCTATTTCATTTTTGCAAACCCTACCTATGTGTTGTGCATTAATTACCCATTTGTTCAGTATGGCTCTAGTGGTAAGGGTTGAACTGAATGACATAATGCTAGGGAAGATAATGCTAGGGAAGATTTGGAAAGGAATGGTTGGCATATTTTCATCAAAACGTTTCAGGGTTTTAATCTTTAGGTCGCCCAAGAGTTTGCCTTAACCTTTGATGGTTGTAGGGAAAAAAATAGTGATGTGTAGTTGGAAGAAACCGAAGAGTTCCTAAGTCAAGCCACTAGATTGCCAGTGGTTGGTGACAAATGGTTCAAAAATGCGAAAGTGGAAGAAGTCCCTTGGACTTTAATGTTTACCTCATGAAAAATAACTAGCTGTGATAGAGGTATGCCAATTTCATTCTTGAAACCTAGGTACTATGATTTACTTGCTATAGTGAAGCAATTCATCACATGTGAGGGACGATTTAGACTTGTTTTCCTATATCATTTATGCCTTCTTATGAGTTTTATTGGTTTTCCGTTGAATATGCCTTATTGCCTACTCAAAAGTCTGTATAAAATAGAGAAAATATTTAGGAAATAGAGGTTAGATTCAAGTCTATTTCATCATGGCCTGATCAAAATCATCCTCATGCACTAGTTACAGTCACAAAATGATTGTTGGGATTCGTTCATTACGCGAAATGGTTTTGGTAAACATGAGTTGGTAGAAGTAGATAAGCCAGTTGTTGAGGAAACCCTTGTGAACCCAATGGCCTCTCCTCCACCTCTCCAGGCTTGTGATTTTTCCCCTAACAGTGAACCATCGAGCTACCCTAAGGTCATTCAACAGGATAGTTGACCGGTTGCACATCCAAAGGATTGTACTAAAGTTATGAAGAAGCTTACATGAAAGAAGTTAAAAGATAGTGTTGATGTCAATTTCAAAAACAAAAGAGTTGGTCAGTTAATTTCTCGAAGTATTTGAAATAAAAAAAACCCCATGTAGACAAGATCATCATGATTGAAGTGAGCAAAAGCTCAGACTCGGAAATTGAGAAATTCCTTGCTGAAGAGGACCCCATGTCATTCGGGGTATACCCTGACCGACCCTATAACTATGTTGATAATCTGCCTCCTTCTTTCAAAGATAACCCATAATTCCTTGGTATCTAGCTCTATGATAAATATACCATCCACATGGAGGATTCTCCGACCCATAATGTTGTTCGTTCTAATGCAAATTCCTTACAGTCACAATGTGATGTGTGTCGATCGTGGATCGACAGATACTATACCGATGTCCCACTGCTACAATCACGAGTCAATTCCTTAAGAGACCAAGCTGATATGTTGAAAACTGAAACCAACAGACTTGAATCCATCATCCAAGGGGAGGATAAGCATTTGAGAACTACAGGTCATGTGATTTTCAAAAACGTAGAGGCAACTACAGCCATCGTTAATTCCAAAGTTTCTTGACATGATTTGGTTTTATGATTAGAGGTATGATTTTGTTAGCATGATTATTGTCATTCTTAAGTTAGGATATTTGGTTTGATTGAATAAACTATCTTATTTATTAATATTAGGATGTTTTGTTTATTCAATAAAATAAGATTGCATTTCCTATTATAACTAGCTACAGAATCGCAAGATTCTGCAGCCAGTTAAGAAAATTTGAATTGTTTGATTTGATGACAGAAAACATATCTGAGATCTTCTTATTTTCTTTTGCTTTCAGGATAATTACGTATCCCCTGATTTTTTTTGGACACACCTACCACACTTAGAGGGGGGGTGAATGAGTGTGGGGCTCTTTTTCCCAAAACTTCCCTCTTGCACAAAAACTCATCAATTAGCATTCAACATTTATTCAT
>SNQJ01S0014571.1:21145-61012 GCA_010110895.2 Picea sitchensis
TGTTTTTTATTAGTTTATTTATTATAA
Organism: Picea sitchensis; assembly: GCA_010110895.2. Classification (NCBI taxonomy): domain Eukaryota; kingdom Viridiplantae; phylum Streptophyta; class Pinopsida; order Pinales; family Pinaceae; genus Picea; species Picea sitchensis. The sequence goes on from SNQJ01S0014571.1 coordinate 21,173, forward strand.
ATCATCATTAATAATTTTATTTTAATTTAATAGTTTATTGATTATGAATAATTAATAATAAATTTTACATTTTTTAAGACGTAATTCAAGGTAAACTCACTATGTTTCACTATTTCACTATGTTTCAATATTTTTATCCCCCTTTAATTTCCTTTGACATAAATTTATGATTTGTCAATTTCAATTTGAAAAACAATTATAAATTGTAATTTTAAATAACACATTAATAATTGTTTTTAAAGGTCCAAAGTAATAGGAACACGAAATAAAAAAAACATTGTTAATTTAAATACAAAAAAAAAAAAATACCCTATAAAATAAAAATTATCATTAAAAGTTTAACAAACATTTTATAGTACAAATGATTTGTTCAAATGGGTACTTGACACTGAGAGGGGGGTGAATCTGTGTCACAAAAACATTGGATAATTTTCCACTTTTCACAAATTAACTGAACAACAAATATTTATTTCATTTTCTCAATCAATATATATAAAAGAATAAATATTTTATTTATTAAATAACTTGAATGAATACATAAGATCAATATTTGAATATCATCTTCATACAATTATGAGAGACCCAACTCTTTGTTACAAGACCCATCTTGTAGTTATCAGATCGAACTGAGAAATGAGGAATCCAACCCTCATAACAAGTCCCAACTTGTAAACAAGAACCAACCTGATAGAATGAATTTTCATTCAATCCATTATATATAAATATATATACTTCAACAAATTCAACTACACTATCTTCTCACCATTCCTTTTGTTTATATAGTCTTCTGATTGGTGTGAATTTGAATCATTGTGTCTTTTCATATTTGAACCATTGTACCTTTTTTTTTAAAATGATAATCTTAAACTATAGTTAATATCATTTTCCTTTTTATTCTTTATTCATGTTTTCATGTTTTAACTATCTTTTAATCATGACTGTGTATCAGTTTGTTTGTCCTCATGAGTTGATCACAGACATGGATTAACTCATTAGATCATACTCGTGCTTTTGCTTCCTTCTTGTTTCACCAACTTGATCATATTTGATCATTGTATTGTTCTTGTGTAACTCACCATCGAATGAAACCTGTATGAGGTGCTTCCTTCAACCCATATGATCACAAGCGTAGAACCACGTTCTTATCAATTCAATATTTGTATTATATTTTGTCTTTATTTCTTATTTCATATGATCAATGGTGGTGACCAGACGCTAGATGAAACTAGTGCTTGAGCGCTCATAAAATCAACAGTCACGAATCTTCTAATCAGATGGATGGCTGATGGAAATTCAAACATTAGAACTTCGGGTTTTCAACCTTTCAAAATTTCTGAATCTAGATAGGATGGTTTATTTCACGGAACTAGATCAACAATCATCTTTGATAGTTACACTCATCCTTTCACTGCTAAATCTGACGGCTAGGACTTAATCAAGCGTCGAGATGGATGGCGACCATTTACTCTGGGTCTTCAGACTTTAGAGATTTCATATCTCAATCCATTCTTTCCTCTAGAGTGGTCACCTACTGAGTAAGTCATAAATGGTGGAGACCACTTGTTGTCGGTCAATGATTCCACTTACACTATCCTTCCATTGTAGTATATCGATAGATGAGAATGCTCTCAAAGTGATATTTAGATCGGACATCTCATGTCCACTTCGAGTCTTCGACATTCGAGACTTTGGGACTTTGGGCGAGTGTTGGTGGTAAAGCTCTCAAATAAAAATTACTGGAGTGTCATAAATTACTTGCATCACTTGATGAAATGTCACGAGATGAGAAGTTTCCACGTGTCACTTGGATTTGTGATTTCCACATGCCTAAAATGATGAATCAACTTGACACTTTTCATTGTTTGATTGTGCCACATGTCCTTGTTGAAGTGGTCTTGATGACTTGTTCATGTTGATGTGGTCTTGTGAGTTTCGTTGCTGACGTGGTCTGCTGACCAATAGCTTTGATCCAATTGTCCTCATATGTCCTCCAAATCCAACGGTCCTTATTTATTTAGGATTTTCGGGCTTTGAGTATTCCAAATCTCAGACTTTTCGGAGCATAAACTCCTCGCATATTTATAATCGAAGTGAAATAAGTTCATTTTATCTGGATCTTGGATCAACGACTTGATCTGTTTACGGTGCTGCTCTACTAACTTATCATATCCTTCCACTCAAAATGAGCCAACAGATGATGAAGATTCTCATTTTAGGAATTTCAAATCTCAGACTTTTCGGAGCGAGACCTCCTCGCAACTTTAGACCTGAAGAGAATGTTGTTCATTGATCAAGGTCTTAGATCAATGACTCAATCTTTCTGCAATGTAGCTTGGATATCTTATCATGTCCTTCCACTTGAAATTGATCCGACGGTTGATGGGAATTTGCATAGTCAAATTCTCAATCGTTTTTCCCTACTTATCTTGTCCTTTCACTCAAAAGTGATCCAACAGTTGTGAAAATTCTTGAAGTAGATCCACGATGACGTATGATTGTGGAACCACAACTTGCGAGTTATTTAACTCGTTACCCAAAATCCGCAATTTGTCCCTATCGTTGATCTAGGGATTGCGCATCAATGGTCTCGATTTAATCTGGCTTAATCTCATCGTTTTTTGGATCAACCGCAGTCTTAGATCTTTAGAGCTATGAGATATGACGATCTAGGTCAATTGTAGGATTGGAACTAGTGAGTAATTTAATTCTCCTACTGATCTCCGCAATTTATCCCTATTGTTGATATGGCTTACAGATCGATGGTCACGATCCTCCAATAGTCCTCAAGCCCACGGTCACTCATATGATCGATGTCCATTATATTTAGATGATCAACACAGTCAACCTCTTGATTGGACGACTTCTGAGTCTTCTCACTCTGATCGGACAACTGCTAAGGATTTTCACTCTGAGCTTAAGTTTTTCCTTCTGATCTTTAATAACTATTTGTGAATTCTTTTATGCACTGATAGTCAGTCACTAATTCTCCTGAGATTTGATCATAAGAACATTGTTGATTCAATCATGATCAACAATAATCATGAATTCGCTAATTCTCCCGAGCTTTGATCATAGGAACATTGTTGATCCTACCGTGATCAACAATAATCATGAATTACTTTTGTATTGTGTTTTCCCTACTGAGCATTAATCTGTACATATTGTTCGCTCCTTCTCCTGAGCTTGCGATTCTGATCTCTGCATACTATTTGATGGTCACTATTGACTGATATACTGTTGACATCAACACGGTCAATTCATCATAACAAAAAATCATCACATCATAATGACATTGACTGTTGACATCAATGACAACATATCAATGACAATATGTCCAACAATATCCCCCTTTGTCATTGAGGGAAACATACTAAATTCATACACAAACTCCCCCTTTGATGATGCTTTTGTATATGAAGTTATTTATGAATTTACTATCCCCCTTTGACATCAATGGAAAAGGGTTATCCCCCTTATAATCAACATCTGTTTATCTACACGTTGTTTGCTAGAATATGAACTTAGGTAACTCCCCATGGAATCATGTTTTGCCTGTAATAATTAAATGACTCCCCCTATCAATATTCTCTCTCTCTACTTCTAACTATTCTCCCCCTTTGTTTCTGAAAGGGTATCTCATCCTAACAAGGTCTCTTCCCCTGTTAGTTTACTAATTTATTATCTTAGTTTATTGGGATTTTTTGTTTTTAAATAAGTAGTCTTCTTGATACAAATTTTTGTAGTGATTGAGTCTTTACAAAACTTAATCTAATTACATTCTTATGTAATAACCAAAATACTCCTCTTGAGTTTTTACTGACTTCCCTTTTTCAAATAGAACAAGAGTATGAATCTTACTGATATTTTTGATCTGCTTCTTATTCTTCTTTGATATTTCACAGTAATATCAATTGAGGAATTATACCAATTGATTTAAATGCCAATTTTGTTATCAATTGATCTTTGCTGAATGACACTTATTGAACTTCTCTGCTACCTTTATTTTTTCTTCTTCTTGTATTCTACAACTAACCCTACCAATGATTTTTCGTTTGATCACTAATCTATAGACAATCAAAATTTTCCATATGTTAATTTAGAAACTCTTTGGCATAATTCTTTGATTTTGTAAAAACCAAATTAAACCTTTTTTTTTCTTTCTTTTGCTATCAACTTATGACATCATCAAAATTTGATATTATCCCATATTATTCTATAGGTATTTCCTTTTCTTGAGATTGATTTATCTCATATTGAATTTCACATTCTTTATTAGTACTTTTACCCATCATGTTCTTATTATTAGTTTCTTCATTTTCAAGTGTAATAACATCCTTCTTTCTTTCTCCTTCAGATTTTCTTCTCCATATCTTTCTGTGAGATATTCTGCTTTTTGGATCTTCTCTTCCTAATTGTTCTTTTGGAGATTTATCATCTCATTTCATCTTCCAACTTTTATTAGGATTTGTCATTGTATTGAATGACTTATTCAAATATTAACTTTTTTGTATTCTTGCTATTTTGGGATTTGTGCACAAACTTATGACAGTTGTAACATCTTATTGTATGACACAATTTTGTTGTGTGCCCAACAAAATTACATCTCCAACATCTAATTGAGTTTTTGGATTTTCTTGTATATACTTTCTCTAGTTTCTTCCAGTCCATTGCTTTATGTCCAAAGCTATGACAAAAAAAGAAATAGCCATTGAAGGTGTTTCCATTCTTGATTTTATTTTGTCTTGAAGGATCTGTCATTTGATTTTCTTCTTCCTTTTTACTTCTATAGTTGTCTTCTTTCTTATTGTATCAAAGGCCAATTTTTTCATTGGCTGATCTATGTCTCTTCCAAGTCTTATCTAGGATAGCTGAGCTATTCTGGAAATTGACAATCTTCTTTGTCTTTTAATTCATATTTATGAGATTGATTATTTCTAACTTCAACATGTGACATAATTCATCCTTTTTAGTCAACTGAATATTCGGGGCTTCTTCCACTTCTTTAGCATGTTCAAGTTGAGTCTTTAGATTTATGACAATTTCTTCTGTCTCATCCAAGACTTCTTTGCATTTAATAATTTTTTCATATGTCTTAAATTCTTCCATATATTTTGTTAGATAAAAAAAATTATTTTTCAAAACTTTGATTTCTTCCTCGCATTCTAGCTGAATACTTTTCAAGTTGATGTTTTCTAATTCAAACATATGACATCATTCTTCCTTTTTAGTTATTTGGATCTTCTAGGCTTCTTCCCTTTTCTTAGCTTCTTTAATTTGAGTTATTAGATCCGCATTAGTACTTTCATTTATCTTTTTGGGATTGATGATTTCCAATTCCAACATGTGGTAAGAATTTTCTTTCCTTGTCAACTGGATTTTTAGGTCTTCTTTACTTTTGTTAATTTCCTCAAGTTGAGGGTTTGACTTCTCAACCTCGTTTCTAAGTTTCAAAAATTATGCTCCCATATTATGAATTGATTCTTCTTTTCCCTGACTGATTTCATTCTTCAATTTCTCAATCTCCTCTTCTTTTTCTTCTAACTAAACTCTCTGTTCAAACTTTTCATGGTTAGAATGATCTAAATTTTAAAGTAATATCATATCTTTCTGTTGGAGTTTATCCAAACTCTTCTAGAGTGCACAAGTTTGTGTAATCAAGACTGTCAAGAGCCTCCACGGGAACTTTAATATGCATATAATTTCATATTTTGAAACGAATCTCTTCTATAATAGCTGCAACATCAGTTTTAAGATAATGTAATTTTTCTTTAATGAAAACTGAGGTATTCCTCAATTCCTTGATGAGGTTGTCTTCTTCACTATTGACTGAAATCAAATCCTGTATTTCATTAATACTAGAAGTCTTTTTCTCTGAACTATGTTCTTTAATCTGACTGAAATTTTCTTTTTCTTTATCTTCTTCGTTATCTTGATAATAAATCTCTTCTTCTAAGTTTTGTTCTTTACTCTAATAAGAATCATCTTCATTAGAGTATTGTTCTTTATTTTGACAAGAATCATCTTCATTAGAGTCTTGTTCCTCGCTTTGATTGGATTTCTCTTCTTCTTGTGTTTCATTCCGATAACTATTTTCTAGTTGAAGCCATAATTCATTGGAAGATTTATAGTGATTCATCTTTTCTTTGACTTGGTCCGACAATCCATCCTGAATTGCTTGTAAGGCTACTGAATTGTTTCTCTTTTCTTCCTTTGCAGTTTTGGATTTTCTCTTTCAAGTAGTTAAGTGCCAGGGATTACTTACTACAAAATCCCAAACTCCATATCCTCTTGAATTCAGATATCTTTTCATATTTTCCCTCCATGATAAATAATCTGCTCCATTAAATAAGGGACCTTCATTTTTGGAGTTAGAAATTTGTCCACCCATTTCTTATGGATCTACCTTTAGTGTTTAAACTGTGTTGAAGGAACCTACTATGATACCAATTGTTGAAATCGTTACTTAACACTGAGCAGGGGGGGTGAATCAGTGTCACAAAAACATTGGAGAATTTTTTGTTTTCCACAAATTAATTGAAAAACAAATATTTATTTCATTTTCTCAATCAATATAAATAAAAGAATAAATATTTTACTTATTAAATAACTTGAATGAATACATAAGATAAATATTTGAATATCATCTTCATACAATTATGAGAGACCCAACTCTCTGTTACAAGACCCAACTTGTAGTTCTCAGATCCAACTGAGAAATGAGGAATCCAACCCTCATAACAGGTCCCAGCTTGTTGATCTTAGATCCAACTAAGATGTGAGGAATCCAATCCTCATACAAGACCCATCTTGTAAACATGCACTAACCTGATAGAATGAACTTTCATTCAATCCATTATATATGAATATATATACTTCAACAAATTCAACTACATTATCTTCTCACCATTCCTTTTATTTATATAGTCTTCCAACTGGTGTGAATTTGAATCATTGTGTCTTTTCATATTTGAACCATTGTACCTTTTTGTTTAAAATGATAATCTTAAACTTTAGTCAATATAATTTTCCTTTTTAATCTTTATTCATGTTTTCATGTTTTAACTATATTTTAATCATGACTATGTATCTGTTCATTTGTCCTCATGACTTCATCACAGAAATGGATCAACTCATTGGATCCTATTTGTGCTTTTGATGCATTCTCGTTTCACCAACTTGATCATATTCGATCATTGTATTGTTCTGGTGTGACTCACTATTGAATGAGTCTTGTATGAGGTGCATCATTCAACCCATATGATCACAGGCGTATAACCTCGAGCTTATCAATTTAAGCATTGTATTATGTTTTACCTTCATTTCTTATTTCATATGATCAACGATGATGCTATGAGAAACTAGTGCTTGAGCGTTCATCAAATCAACGGTCACAAATCTTCTAATGAGATGGACGAATGATGGAAATTCGCACTTCAGAACTTTGAGTTTTCAAATTTTCAAAACTTCTGAATCTAGATCAGACGGTTGATTTCACAGAACTAGATCAATGGTCACCTTTGATCCCTAGAGTCATCCTTTCACTGCTAAATCCAACGGCTAGGAATTAATCAAGCGTCGAGATGGATGGCCACCATTTACTCTAGGTCTTCAGAATTTGGATATTTCAGATCTCAAACCATTCTTTCCTCCGGAGTGGTCACTTGCTGAGTAAGTCATAAATGATGGAGACCGCTTATTGTTGGTGAATTCTTTCTCTTACACTATCCTTCCACTGTAGTAGATCGATGGACGAGAATGCTCTCGAAGCGATCTTCAGATCATACGTCTCATGTCCACTTCAGGTCTTTGACATCCAAGAGTTCAGGACTTTGGGCGAGTGCTGGTAGTAAATCTCTCGAATCAAAACTACCAGAGTGTTGTAACTTACTTGCATCACTTGATGACATGTCATGAGCCAAGAAACTGCCACGTGTCACTTGGATTTGTGATTTTCACATACCTAAAATGTTGAATCAACTTGACACTTGTCATTGTGTGATTGTGCCATGTGTCCTTGTTGATGTAGTATTGGTGACTTGTTCATGCTGACGTGGTTTGTTGAGTGTCCTTGCTGACGTGGTTTTCTAACCAATAGCCCTGATCCAATGGTCCTCGTATGTCCTCCAAATATGATGATCCTTATTCATTTCAGATTTTCAGGCTTCGGGTATTCCAAATCTCAAACCTTTCTGAGCGTAAACTCCTCACATCTTTATACTTGAAGTGAAATTTTTTTTTTTGATATGGATCTTGGATCAATAACTTGATCTATTTACGGTGCTTCTCTACTATCTTATCATGTCCTTCCACTTAGAATGATCCAACGACTGACGAAGATTCACATTTCGGGAATTTCAAATATCAGACTTTCTAGAGCGAGACCTCCTCACAACATTAGACCCAAAGTGAATGTTGTTCATTGATTAGGGTCTTAAATTGACAGCTCGATATTTTTGCGATGTAGCTTTGATAGCTTATCCTTTCCTTCCACTAAAAAGTGATCTGACGGTTGATGAGAATTCACATAATTGAATTCTCAATTGTTTTTCCATGCTTATCCTATCCTTCCACTCAAAAGTGATCCAACGGTTGTGAATATTCTAGAAGTAGATCCCTGATCATAGATGATTGTGAAACCACAACTTGAGAGTGATTTAACTCGTCACCCAAACTCCACAATTTTTCCCTGTCATTGATCTGGCAATTGTGCATCAACAGTTTTGATTTAATCTGGCTTAATCTCATCGTTTGTTGGATCAACCGCAGTCGTAGATCTTTGGTGCTATGAGATCTGACAATCTAGGTGAATTACAGGATTTGAAATAGTGAGTCGCTTAATTGTGTTGTCGATCTTTGCAATGTATCCCTGACGGTCACGATCCTCCAAGGATCCTCAAGCCCAAGGTGACTCATATAAACTATGTTCCTTATATTTAGATGATCAACATGGTCAACCTCTTAAGAGGACGACTGCTGAGTCTTCTCACTCTAATCAAATGGCTACTAAGGATTTTCACTCTGAGATTATGCTTTTCCTTCCAAGCTTTAATAATTGTTCATGCATTCTTTTATGCATGGATAGTCAGTCACTAATTCTCTTGATCTTTGATCATATGAACATTCTTGATCCTATTGTGATCAACAATAATCATGAATTGCTTATGTACTACATTTTCCCTACTGAGCATTAATCTCTGCATAATGTTCTCTCCTCCTCCTGAGCTTACGCTTTCGATCTCTGCATACTGTTTGACATTCATTGTTGACTGATATACTGTTGACATCAACACGGTCAATTCATTATAACAACAAATCATCACATCATAATGACATCGATTATTGACATCAATGACAACATATCAATGACAATATGTCAATATTTTTATCACCCTTTAATTTCCTTTAAAATAAACTTATGATTTGTTAATTTCAATTTGAAAAATAATTATAAATTTTAATTTGTAATAACACATTAATAATTGTTTTCAAAGGTCCAAAGTAATAGAAACAATAAATAAAAAAACATATTGTTAATTTAAATACAAACAAAAATAATACCCTATAAAATAAAAATTATCAATAAAAATTTAACAAACATTTTATAGTACATATGCTTAAATAAAAAATATTCATGTGAGTAAACATTTTGGGGCCATAAATTATTAGCTTAATTAGTTTTTAATTAGATGTGAAAGCTAGATTAATTATTTGTTAGTTGGATGTGTGTCTTATGTGAAAGTGGCACTTTTAAAACCTCTCCATTTTGGAGAAAGAATGACTTCTTAATACAAAATATATTTAAGGCAATACACATTTTTCAACACACATTTTCTGATCGAGAATTTGCTTGGTACTTAGTTAATCAATCTGTGTAGTTATGAAGATTTAAAAATTTGCAATGGTATAAAGAAGTAACCAAATTCTAACATGATGGCTTGTATCTATGAGATGCAGAGTAGTGTTGTTGATTATGTAAGATCATATATCCTCATTTACAACCAAATAATAAATTTTATCTCTTAGATGACCATGAACCTAAGTTTGATAAGATACCTCTAGCCCTAACTCGTAACTTTTCCATGCAAAAAATATTTGTTGAGAAGAACTATGACAACCAAAGACACTTACTTTTTGACAAACAAAATGTTGATCTCTTATTAAAAGACTTAAGGAACACTTTAAAGATCATATCATATCAGAACAATATTAAATATGACTATCACAATTTTACAAAAGCCATCTCTACTTCAATTAACGACTTCTCTATTGAGGTGCTACATAAAAAGAAAAACAATAGAACTAACCCTTGGTACGATAACAAATGTGAAATTGCTAGAAAATACATTAGGGATGCTTCCAATGGATCTTTAAAATAAGATAAGATAAATAGATATTAAACCTTAATTAAAGAGAAAAAGGAATCTATAACTAGAAAGGAAGAGGGGCTTTTGCACATATTTAAGATACATCCTAAGAAATTATGAAGGAAGATTCTAACTAGTAAAACTAAAGAAAATAATAAGATTTCCTTGAAGGATTAGAATTTCTACCTTAAAAATCTATATGAATCCCCTAACATATTAGACAACATACTAAACATCTCTACAAAGGATGAAGTGTTTTCTATAGAACAAAATACATTTTCAGTTAAGCAGCTCTGGAAAGGAAAATATAAGGACATCAAAGGTTACCATGCTGAAATATAAAAAATTGGAGGATCTATCCCAATTCCTCACATACATAATCTCTTCAAATTATCTATCGAGCAAGGCTTCCCAAAACCTTGGACTCAAAGCCTCATTGTACCTATTTTCCAAAATGGAGATAAAAGCAATCCCTCTAATTATAGGACAATTATGTTTAGCCCCATTTTAGCTAAGTTGTACAGAAGTATTTTGGAAATGAAGATTCACACATGGATAGCAATCCATGGAAAAATAGCTAGTGACGAGGCTGGGTTTAGAGGCTACCATTCCATGATGGACCACCTTGTTACACTTGGGATCATTGCAGAGGAGTTTCATAATGATAACGTTGATATCATTTGTTGTTTTTCTAATTTTGGAAAAGGTTTTGACATTGTAACTAGGACTAACCTTTGGAATATGTTAGAAGAACCTAAATCCTCTTCTGAATTGAGATTTGTTGGATTAAGGCTACACGAGAAAGTTATTTCCAAGTTTAGGAGCACTGAGGACTAGTTGGAAGAAATTTATTGTAATATAGGAGTCAAGCAAGGATGTCCCCTATCCGCTACCATTTTTAGAATCTATATTGATAATTTAGAAGATTGTTTGGAGGATGTAGGTTGTGTTGGTTTGACTCTCACTAGTATAGTCATCATCCTACTTTATGTTGGTGATGTTGTTCTTATGGAAAATATTCCCTATGACCTAGGTAAGCAACTAATATCATCCTCAAGTACTTATGCTCTAGCATGGGCATGACTATGAACATTGAAAAAAGAAAGGTTGTATGATAATTAAATCCAAAATGATCACCTATGATACTTTTGTTTATGACAACAATAGCTTGGAGGAAGTGCCTTCATACAAGTATCTTGGAATCAACATCCACCACAAGCTCAAGTGAAACTATAGCATTGAAAAAGGGATAAATGGAGGTTGGAGAGCTTATTATGGGATTGAAAACAATTCTAAATCAACAGAGATCTGGCTTTGGGATAAATAAACACTCCTCTTTCACACTTTCATCACTCCATTTATGTTATATGGATGTGAATTTTGGGGTTCCAATATATCTATAGAATCCTAGAGAAAGATAGAACAAATACAAAATAATTTTATAACTTATTATATTAAAACTAAGAGAACTAAACCCTATCCTATCCTCCTCATAGAAGAAAGCCTTTCCCCTTTTGATAGCATTATTACGATTAGATACCTAATGTACAAGAACAAGATCAACAACATGGATGACAAAAGGCTCCCCAACATTGCTTCAAACTATAGCTAAAATCACTAGTGGCTCAAGCAGGGATGACTTAAATATGTCAAATCTTTGCTAAATAATTAAGGAATAAAAGAAGAAGCCATCAAGAAGAATATTAGGGAAGGAACCTACTATGGAACATTTCTACACAAAAGGGAGCTTGGGAAGTACCCTATATTTGGGAGATGAACAAATTATTGAACCTATTGATGAGGTTGTTGATGTGTAGGAAATATCTTATGACAAGAAAAGAAAGTAAGTAATGAAAATAACTGTCAAAATAAGGAGGTTCAATTTGGTTAATACTATGTTTGTAACCATAGAAGAAACTTTAGTTGTCAACGAAACATACTAAGTTGAGCGAGCTTCTTGGAGATGGGATGGATATAACTCATCCCACCCTAGAGAGATAAAAAAGGGATGAAAAAGAAGTGACCACCATGAGAAAGGAATTAGAGCATATTTGACATCAAGAAGAGTATTATCAGGACACCAATCAAGAAACAATACTTCTCAAAAGTGATTTCATGGAAGTATACAGTCAATTCAAATAAGAAAGAGATCTTTTCATGGCCTAGATAAAATACTTTTAGGAAGACACTCTTATGGGGTTGTTGAACTAAAAATATATGAAACGATGGAATGAAAAGGAATATCAAGATTTAGATTGGATCGAGTATATTAGAGAAGTGCAAGTGGGCTGAGACACATAAGAACATGGTACTAGGGTACTGGAAAAGTACAATATCACCAGAATACAAAGAGAAGAATAAAATTGGATGCAAATGGTATAAGAACCTCATCGAAGAATAAAATAAAAATGGGAATAATGCGTGAAAATATAGGAGAAAATAAACAAATAAATGAAAGATATCCATCTACCATAGTTCAACCAACTTGAGGATTTCATAGACTTGCGTGACATACTCAGGAAACACACTAAATTAGATAAGGCATCTAAATAAAATATATCTCACATATCGACCCTTATCCCAAGACAAATGAATAATTTCATGAAGTGCTAATCAAAGCATTGACAGTTTTCTACGGACTAAGTGCCAAGCTGGACAAATACCAAAAACATGTCGTGGAGATGAAAGAGATTCTTAGTACAACAATGGACCAGCATATGTTTCCTTATGCCAACACATGTGAATACATATTTCTCTAGTGGTTTTAATATGAGAGGAATAATTTGTTGCAGTATAACATCAAGAGAACTAGAGATACCAAGAGAAGGACATGTGGATTACGTCCACTTTGATTTTGTTTACTTTATAAGACTTAATATAGTAGTTATTTTTAGTTGATTTACATTTATGAATAATAACATCAGCCACCCACTAGGGACGATGATTTTTTCATAAAAAATAGGATTTTATTTTGTAAGAGAACTATTTCTTAGACAAATATTATTGAATTTAGAAGTCCTGCATAGAACCAAAAGCAATTTTTCATCCAAAGAGTGAATGTGATTGAACCTGTGGATTGTTTCCATTCTCAACTCTACATTTACTAATGTATTGAGTAAGATCTATTATAATATTTCTTGATTTATCTTAGAATATCTTACAATTATTTATTTCAAAATGATGAAAATAAAAATCGATAATGTTTAACATTTGATGTTTGGCAAGGGGCAATGAAATTATTTTCTAGGATCTGTTAATTATGTGCGTACTTTTTCTCCATTTTTTCTCTCAAATGATATATAAAGTTATGGTAAAGTGATGATATTATTTCCAATGTGAACCTAAAATAAATGTTGTTTGTATAACCGGGAATAGAGGTTATCCCAAGGCTTGGTATTCTCCCAAATAGATCATTTTGTTTGTCTGTCAATACATTATAAAAAATTGTGAAGTCAAATAAAAATAGAATTGATTCAAGAAGGAGGAAATACTTGAAAAGTACATAGATATATCATTGTTAAATCCCACCGAAACTTGTCAGATCACTGATCTAGAGAACAGCTCTACCATCAAGCATTGAAGAGTCTAATTGGGCCTCACTGACAGACACAATTCCTACTATTGATTCAAATGGAACTTGGACCCCTCAACACGCCCTATGTACAATAATGGGGGGGCGATGAAGTTGTTGCAACTGTCATACCTTGTTTTGTGAGATTGGTTTTGAGAGTTTATAGTTGGTTAAGGGATTGGTTTGAGTTATCTCCTATTCAAGGCAAGGTCAATATTGTTAGTTGATCCAAATCCTAATTTGACCACATCTTCTCCTAAAAAATATTCTATGGCTTTGATGCCTCAATACTTATATAATGAAGGCCATGCTTGAATGAAAAGGGGGACAAAAATTCCAGAGTATCATACTTATGATCTTGAGACATTTAAGGAAGGAGAGAACTTAGAGAATCATACCTATGATTTTGTGACATTCAAGGGGATGGAAAGGAGATATTCGAGGAGTTTCTACAACATCTAGATTGAGATTGTATGTTCTTCATTGTTATTTTCTTTCCATTAATACATAACATTTCCTATTCCTCTCATGCCTATGTGTTCTATATATGAATGTCTATTGTTGTATAATTCATCATAGATGGATATGTTTCTTCTTAACAATATAGTGTGTAAGAAGAAGGTTTCACTATGTTCCTTGCAAGACTTTTCTTGTTCCTAGGACTTTGGACATTGAAGTCAAAGGATGGAGCAACGAGGATAACCGACATAAACAGGTAATTCACTTGTCCCTCTTTTCTCATTCTAATTGTTGAAATAGTTCTAGGGGGAAAGTAGTACACGATTTGTTTCCTTTTGTATTGTATCAAACATGGGTCTTGATCAAAGGTGGGTATCACCTATTCGTAGGCGGAACAATACCACTTAATAAAATTGGTGACTCCATTGGGGAAATGTTCACTTTAGTTTTTCATTGGTGTTTTTCTAGATTTTTTCAGTCTTTTTGTCACTTGATCTTGTCATGTTGGATGGTTTTTCTTTGATCTCTCCCCTTCCCTAATTATCATTGGCAATTTCACTGAGTAAAACTACTGATCTTTCTCCGATATGGGATTTTTTTTTCTTTTCCACCATTTTCAGGGTTTCATCCCTCCCCCATAAGGGAGTATAGAGAGATTATCCTTCGTCATCGCCCCACATAGTGTCTTATAGAGTGATAGTATCTAGTTAATTTCCTTGTCTATATGGTTGTATGAGCGATATTCCTTATTCTGACTGAATTTGGAGGTTTTTTTGCTTCCTTTTTGTTAGTGCTTTGTCTCAGAACTTTACATCAGAATCCTCCATGGTTAATTGTGGATATGATTGGTTGAAGTTTTGTGATTATCACATGTTTTGTTACTTCTTTTAATTTTTCAATTCCATCAAACTGTGAAATGGTCATGAATCCACATGTTAACTTGATCCTCTGGTTCAATCCATTTCATCCATAGTTTCATCCTCATTAGTTGCAGGTTTTCAAACCTTTGTTTCTCTGATTCCAAAACCTTCTAAGTATTTTACTTTGATTGATTTGGGATCCTTTTCTTTGATTTGAAGGGTTATTATGTTGCATTAAGCCTAGTATTTTGAGTCTCTTCGTATTATGATCCTTTGAGTGTACTCTTGAGCTCTTTTCGAGTTGTTACAAATTGGAATTAATCTTTTCTTTTTGCTACTTGAACTTTGAGGTTTCATACATTGGTTTTCCTTTACTTTGCATGGTGGTTTCTTGTTTGAACAAGTGTTGAAAGGATACTTGTGTATGGATTCTTTTAGCCTAGTTGAGAGCTTGTTTTCTTCATCTTCTTTAGCTTTTGGGTTCTTTGTAAGTGTTAATGAGTATTTTCATTCTGATTGAAAGAGAAATAAAAGAAGAGTCTATTTTGATTTTTCATGTAATTTCAAAAGAAGAAAACAAATATTCTTGCATTCTACTTTCATAGGTGGAGTTTTGGGCATTTATTTACAACAAGAAGAAAAACACATCCTCTCATTTCCTCAAATAGAATTCATTGAAAGAAAATATTTTCATCCCATTCTTTCCACATAGTTTTGGAGTTGAGTCGTCACATCATTAGTTTCATCTTTGTGCACCATATTGAGTAAAAAACAACCATTAAAAGGAACAAAGCATATAATATAAAATCAATTAGAATTATTGTTCTTTGATAGAAACCCAACAATTATAGGATTTTAGGGCCTTGATAGTAGGTTGGAGATTTAACTCTTCAAGGCCACATGAATAAAACTATAGAATACTAGAGAATTTAAAATATAGTAGTAGAATTTAGCATTAGTCAGGAAGGTTCCTCTCACACAAGAGCCAAACATGAGGTCAAGATTAGTGATCAGTTGAGATTTCCTCTTTTCCTTTCACCCAATGGGACTATTGCAAGTTTAAGGCTTTGAATACTAGAAATTACTTAGGGTGACACCACTTCTTCTTAGTTTTTAGGTTTTCGATTTATGTCCAATATTCCCAGGCCCATTTTCTAGTCTTGAATGTTCACTGTACTACCCCGATCATTTGTTGTGAATTGGTAAACATAGAAACCTCTCCTATGATTCCACAAAGGTGACTATAAGGGAAGTTCCTTATATAAAGAAGATTCCTTGTGGTACCTATGACAGATGTTCAATATCATCTTCAGCGAACCGAGACGGTATTTTCCCGCGGGCTCTTCATTACACCATAGGGGATTGTAGCATGAAGGTTATAGTAACTATTACTCATTTCTTCATTGAAGAGCTCATCTCCCATCTCTCAAATATCCTTACTTCCTTTATCCCTGTTATAAGGGAGTTTTTTTTTCTTTTATCTTGTACGAAATTGTATAGTGTGTGATTTTTTATGTTTAGCATACCTTAGGTTGAATCCACGTCGATGGAAATAGTTCCTGAGTTTACTAACCAAGGGACCCATTTTTACGGGGAACCTTATGTTTTTCCTACTTTTGAAAATGTTGGTCCTCCTTACATTTCTACATAGAATCTTCCCAAATTCATCATGGGGTTATCAACATGATTATTTTCCACTCCTTTGGTCCTGAATACCCCTATTATTTCCCAATAAAGTTGTCCAATGAAAGAACATCAACCTCCCGTTGACCCTTTTCCTTCTTCACCTATTGAATATTCTTCCCTTTGTTCTTCCTCTCTTGGTGAAAGAATTTATACTAGTAACCAAGGGGATAAGAAGAATAAGATAAGAAAGAACTAGAAGAAGAAAAATCAGCAAAAGGGTAACTAAACAACCACTTTCATGAAGGACGATAATGTTAAAACGTCGACCAAAATAGTTCACAAGACAAAATTCTCTTCCAGGATTTGTAAGGGTGACCACCTTCTTAAACATTACCATGGTATTTCCAAGGTCTTGGAAGTGGGTTCCATGAGTTCTCAATAACCATGTCACTAGCCATTGCAGGTCATGTTGGTGACAACCCATCAACCAGTCATCAAGTTGGGGGAAAAATGGGTAAAGTTAGGATTGTTGGTTGTGTGGGGAAATGCATCGCACTTACCTCTGCCCTGGTATGGATGAAGATTGACAATTGTTGGATTTTTTTTTTTTTCTTAGCAACAACCTACAACTTATTCCTATGATTCCTCTCCCAACCAACTGTTGGTTGATGAAGTGGTTGGTCCAATTCAATCATCGGTTAATCCCACTCTTCCTTTCGAGAGTGAAGTTGATACCGCTTAGGTTCTTCTTTTCACTTCATATTTCTCTGAACAAGGGGGTGTTTAACTTATTTCAATGGAACCTCCTCCAAGTACTGAGGTCTTCTCCTTTTATTGGAATAGGATGGCAGAGCCTCACCTTCCTTCCTACCTTCCTTTCCAAATAATTGTGTAGGTTTGTGATAAAAACATACGTCACACTATTATAGATGAAGGCTCTTATGTTAGTATTCTATCCTTAACTACTTGGAAAGCTTTAGGTTCCCCTCAGTTTGTGTTCGTTGCCCATCAACTGTGGGATTTTAATAGAAGATCCAGTGAAACTTTTGGTTTTGGAGCATGATTATTTTTCTAATTCATATGGAGGTCAAATAAACTACAAGATACAAAATTCATCCCCCCTAGGCCATGAGGGCCCCATAATTTTATTTTTTTCAATTCAAATATTGTAATTTCATAGTCAATATGGATCATTTATTATAAGTTCATAGATCTGATGATAGAAGTTATATTAGGGTTTCTTCCTTAGAAGGAAACCCTCTTTTATGAGGGAATTGTATTTTGGTTTTGTGTTATGGCGAATATTGTATTCTGAGAGAGGAGACCATGAAATAAAGAAGAGGAAGTTATAGTGGGTGTGTTGTGGGTTGTGTCCCTTCATTTTGATGGATAATAAAAAGGAAGGACCCGAAAATTTATATGGTGGACATAGCCCACACTGGATGAACCATGTATCTACGTGCCTCTATTTTATTGTGTATCTTCTCTCTTTTTATTTCCACATTTGTTTTATTTTACTTCTCTGCGATCTTATTTTTATAACAAAACCTTCATGGATCCTTCCTTAGTTTCCCATAACCTTAGGAGGGAAAAATTATTGTATTGATGTTATGGTAGTTCAAGTCCCCTTGGAATTTAATTTATTTCTCGGGTGGGACTATGTTTATATTACAAAAGTTTTCATGTCCATACTCTTTCGAGTGATGCATTTCCCTCATAATGGAAACATTGTTACCATTGACCAACATTCGTTCGTTAGTCCTAGTATGATTTTCGACCATATGAATTCCTAGAATGTTCCTTATATTAAAATGGTATCCCCCCACCACATGTTAATTATTTGGTATCATGCCTTCAACCACTAATGAGAAGGAACTTCTCATTGTATGCTCATTGTCTTTAGACTTAGATATGGTAGTTGACATGGTGAACCCTTCAATGGGGGTTTTGGAACCTGATCTTTCCCTCATTACCCTATTGAGTTTCATGACATAGATTCTTTCCAGACTTGTTCTTCTTGTAAGTTTTAAACCTATGAAGTAAAGCAATGCATATAGATTCTTAAGAAAAACAAAATTTAATGAATGGCTCATACACAGAGTACACATATATTTTATACTGGAAACCCTCAACCAAGAAAACCTTTCTTATATTCATTATATCAAATTTCACCATTTTCCATACAATATATATAATGTTTTTAGGTATTCTGTAAATATCAAAACCCTAATCCCTTAATCCGAGATTAATATACAAAATCGCTAAAAATAACAAAATTTGCTAAAAATAGCAAAAACCACCCAAAACAATTTCGGGGCACTGCCCCAAACCCCATTGGCCCCATGCTACCACCTGTTGCCAAATATTGGACGTAAACAAGGGGGGGCATACCTGTCCTCCCCTAGGACCCCCCTTGGAAAGCGACTGGTACACACGACACCAAGAGCACTACTAGAGGGATCGTCAGACGCAGTTGTCACATTTGACACACCCACACACACACATGCAAATAATATAACACATACCCAACACTTCTGTCCTATGAATACCTCTTGGAAGCCATGGTCAATGTTTATGAGAATAGTTCAATTTATTTGTCAAGATCGTTAAAAAATTAAACAGAAACCCATGATCATAGTTTACTTTCTGTGACAAGATCGTTAAAAAATGAAACATATAACTATGAGCATAATTCACTTTCTGTGTCAATGTGGTTAAAAAATGAAACAAATAACTATGAGAATATTTCACTTTCCATGTAAAGCTCGTTAAAAAATGAAACAAAAACTAATCATAATTTTTTTCTTTCTGTGTGAAGTGCATTAAAAAAAGAAACAGATAACAATGAGCATAGTTTTATTTCTGTGTCAATATCATTAAAAAATGAAACAAATAACCATGAGTATATTTCATTGTCTATGTCGAGCTCATTAAAAACTGAAACGAGCCTCCCTCCAATTGAGTCAAGTCTCCTACTAGATCTAGTACTTGAACCTTCCTTTCCTATGCTTGTGTCATTTGATCCTCTTCCTTCCTTCCTCTCTATTGAAAGTATTCCAATTAGTATCCAGTAGTCTAAACACATGCACACAAAGAGTTGGTGGATGAAAGGAAGCTTGGGGGCATGTCTCCAACCTCTAGACATCATGTTGGAGTTAATACGCTATATTTTGTCGATCATGATGGGGGAAAGGTACCAACGTATAGACATCTTGTTGGATTTAAGACAATAGCTTCTACCAATCATGCTAGGGGAAAGGTACCGACCTGTAGACATCATGTTGGGAAAAAACCCACCAATGGGTGTCACTAAAACTACCAACCTTTGGACATCACGTTGGGAAGAAAATTGTCAACGGGTATCATTTTGAGCATAGTTCATTTCCGTTTTCAAGATCATTAAAACATGAAACCATGAGCACAATTTTATCCTCTATTTAAAGGTCATTTAAAAATCAAAACAACCCCAATAACAATTTTATCCTCTATTTGAAGCTCGTTTAAAAATGAAACCAACCTTGAACACAATTTTATCCTTTTTTTCAAACTTGTTTAAAAATGAAACCAACCCCGAGCATAGTTTATCCTCTATTTCAAGATCATTTAAAAATGAAACCAACCCCAAGCACAGTTTCATTCTCTGTTTCATTCTCATTTAAAAATGAAACCAACTTCCAACACAATTTCATTCTTTGTTTCAACCTCGTGTAGAAATTAAGTAGACCCTCTGAGCATAATTCCATTCTCTATTTCAAGCTCGTGTAAAAATGAAGAAAACCCTTCGAGCACAGTTTCATTCTTTGTTGCAAGCTCATGTAAAAATGAGGCAAACTCTTTGAGCATAGTTCAATTCTCTGTATCAAACTCCTTTAAAAATGAAGCATATGCTTCAAGCACAGTTTCATTCTCTATTTCAATATCATGTAAAAAAGAAGCAAACCCTCCAAGAACAATTTCATTCCTTGTTTCAAGCTCATGTAAAAATGAAGCAGACCCTTCGAGCACAATTTTATTCTTTTTTTCAAGCTCATTTAAAAATAAAGCATAAATATTATGTAGAGTCTTCATTAAGCTATTTTAAAACTCTTTAAACATGAAAATATTGTCAAGTGAGCTTGTTTCCCTTTCAAAATCGTTAAAAGGATTTGAAAAAGAATATATTCGGTGTATGTTTAACCCTTTTTCGGACCATATGCACTAATTACGATAAATAAATACTCTATTGAACCTTGGCTAAAAGAGTTATCCCTTGTATTGTTTTATAGTTTTTTGGGCTTTGGAGACTAAATTTACGAAAAAGAACACTCCTAGAGTCTTATTTAAGTTATTTTTAGAATCTCTAAATGTGAAAAGAAAATTGAGTTTTATCTTCTCTAGGCTCGTAAAATTATACATTGAAGGATCCATATGGGACCAAACCCCTCTTTCTTTAGGTTCATTAAACATGTGATGAGAGACTCATTGAAGATGAGCTATATTGAGCATATGTTATCCTCCTCAAGCTCGTTAAAAAACAAAGAGATACTCCAAGCGCCTCCTTTATTTTACTTTAGGGCCAACCTGTAACTTCTTGTTGCAACAACATTTATTCTTTAATTAATTTTGGGGCTAGCTTATAGCTTCTTTCCCATATTTTAGGGCTCATATTTAAGAGGGAATAAATTCTCAACCATGAGGAACCACGTAATGTACCACCTACTGTTAGAAATTTCATGATGATGACTATCCATATATGAAAGTTTTGCATGTATTTTCAATGTTTGTCATCCTTTTTTTCTCCACTCAACTTTGGGGCACATGACCACACATCCTGGGTTTGTAAACCATACTTATAGGGTTTCTTGTATACTTCTTCAAAGCGTCTTCCTGTGAGGGTTGTGTTTAAATATACTCCATTACGGGACCACTTTGGATAGTTTTTAAAATACACCCATCACTTATAGAGGCTTCTATACTTCTTCTAGAGTTGAGATCAATGACAATAAATTTTCCAACAATCTCCCCCTTTGGCATTGATGGCAACACTCATGCTCCCCCTGTAACCATTTCTCCCTGTGTTTTCATGTACTATGATTTTTCTCTCCCCCTTTCCCATCATTGGAAAAGGGTAATTCCCTCTGACAATATACTTTATTTTAATAATGTTGATCCCCCTGTCTTCATGTTTCTCATCTTTCTTTCCTAATTTTTTTCTTTCTCTCCCCTTTTTACATTAAGGGTAATTCCTTCTGACGATTTATGTTCCCCTATATTCTTCTATAAGATGTCATGTAGATCAATGTGGGGATTCTTGTATATGTCGTATTTCCTCTCTTTCGGTTCTCATTGTCCATTGGTGCTTCTTGTTATTGTAATCCACTGACATATGATAAAATAATTCATGGAAATTTTCCTTCATCACTTGAATTCAAGTATACATGGCTCGTCATGTCTTCACTGAGCTGACATCAATCATTCAACAATTTTCCCTTGACAATAAAACTCCTCTTGATGGTTTCTCTCCTTCCATATGTCACAAAAAATGTCCATGACTCTGGTACTCAATTGTGTACAATGCTGACTAATCTTCCACTTCACTGCTCTAGGATCTTCTTTGAATCTGCTGCAACTGATGATTGCATATTCCTTCTCCTCAACTTGAATCAAATATGTCCACTTATTTGTCTTAAAATAAAACTCTGCAAGTAAAAAACAAGTGCACATTATCAAATATGTAATGAATATATCCCTTCTTAAATTCATGCTTGGAATCCTCTATACAATCGTGAATCTCTACCTAAGAGATATTCCTCATAACCGCTAGTTGACACCTTCATTGTTGTATAGGGTGTGAACATTGCTACTTAATTTACCAATCTGTCACAAGCCATTATGTATCTCTATCATCAAACCATTTTGAATCTACCTTCCTAGAATCTGCAAATAAACACTTCAGACTACCAAAAAGGTAGTTCTCTTATAACATCGTGCTCTAATGAGTACACTTTTATTGACATATTCTTTGAGGACACTTGCATGCAAGTGATTCGGTTATGGTATATTATGATTTCATTTCAATTATGGGTTATATATGATGATGATCATGTGTTGTGACTAATTTTTATATTGATGTATATATATTTGCAGATGCTATTGATGATTTTTTTTGAGTGTGCAAGGCACATGACAAGTTATGGATGTTGATGTCATCAATGAACTTCCTTGGACTTGAGATTGACTTAGGGAGTGGATTGTATTTTTTTTAAGTACTTCATTTTATGCACATGTGACATATGATTGATTTCAGTATGATTTACATATATTGATTATTGATAGTGTTTTTGTCAGTGGATGAAGGCTTGACGATGCTTGCTAATCTGACTCACATAAGGAGAAAAGGGGCCATGCATAGAAACCAAACATTGAGGGAGAGGTGTGGAAGAGTCCCTATAATAACCTACTAGCACTCTCACCATGGTCGAATGGTAGGTTAACAATTACCTAGTTTGGGAGGTCCACGATGTGGTGAGGGTGGACTGAGATAGTCATTGTTACACATTATTTTAATCACCCTTATGACCATTAATTATGTAAACCTATTTGTTTCCTTCAGAGGGGTCAGTGGCCTGAATTCCTGAAGAAAGAAGGGAGAAGAAATTTGCCTGAGAGAATAAATTGGATTTTCCTTTGTAAAAACCCTATTAAGGAGGATTTATGCAGGTTGCTCTATACATAGGTTTTGCAAATGCCTGATTTCCATAGGTTTCACTATAGCTAGGTCTCAAAGTTTTCGCAGGCTGCATTACAACTACGGTGTGGCAGCCTTTGTACTTGGGAAAAATGAGCATTTTCTTGATGCTTCTAGAAGTATAAGGTTATATGGTGAGGTGGCCTCCGAGTGGTTTGTATATTACTCTCTTTCATGATTTAGTGGGATCATCCTAACCTCCTCACCTTATCCTCTTCATCTTATAAAAGGAGAGGAGCTCTCATGGAGAAAGTTAGTTGGATTGAGCTTGGGAAATTTATGTTGTCTTTGAGATTTTCTTTGTCAAGATAGATTGTGAGTAGCTATCAGATACATAGTCTCAAAATCCATTGGAGAAAGAAGTGTGTGGGAAGAAAGGAACTGTTGGGAGGAACCTGACAACATCAAGGCATATGGTTGTATCTTTCTTCCACATTATATAATATAGTTTCATGTTTATTTCCTATAAAATTATTCTCATTTTATTACATGACTTCTTGATCACATGTTTAACTTTTCATTGAATCTATCGTATTTGCTTTAACTTTGGTTGGTTTGTGTCATTGCAGATCTGGTTTCACATGAGCATCAGAGCGAAGCGGGAAAAACAAAGATATAAGGAATCGATATCAAAGCTAAGTCATCAATTCCTTCTTTGACACTCAGATCAATGATTGTAACTTAGGGAAAGTGTCATGTCATGTCTTGTTTTGTTCTAGATCTAGGTGGATCTGGGGAGATTAGTTTATGTCCGTATTCACCGATTTATCATATAAAAAAAATTGTGACTCCACTGGGGAAACAGATTGTTTTCCTACTTTGTCTTGCTTTCCTGCCTTGATTGTTTGGATTCTATTTTCTGAGTCACTGGGAGGTTCATCTTGACTCTTTCACTATCAAACCACACTAGAAAAACCTTCATACTTTTCAATTTTTCCATTTTTTATTTGATTTCTACTCCCTTCTTTGAGGGACAGTGCGACGATATAAGATTTCCGCACCCTACCTTTTTGACACAGTGCGGCATTTTTGCACTGTATTAGTTCTATGACCAACAGAAATAAGGGATTTTTTCACTGTGTTAGTCTACAGCCTACGAAAATTGTCAAAATTATGATTTTTGATGGTTTTTTCCTTACCCAGAGCTTGGATTTGGTTTTGGGGTGAATTTTTGGGTTTTATTATGATCTTTTTGCACTCTCCTTGATAGCTTTGAAACTTCTTTTAGCCATATTTTCTTTTTTCTCTTTTGAAAGATTTGGTCTCTTGCTTTGAGTGTCTTTCAGTTACAAAACATTGTCTTTTCTTTAGAATTGTTTGGTGAAAGAACTTATGTTTATTTTATTGAATAGTTCGTGTTAAACGAGAAAATTGTTTGGGTTGCTTTGTTTCATGTCGATTTGCTATTTCTTTTATCTATATTTGAAACAAAAAGTTTTAATTTCTTTCTTTATATTAGATTGGGGGCATCCTTGCATTTGAAGTAGCGAAATTGAATGATTCTTGGAATTTCTTGGCATTGCATGGGGGGGGGGCATGAATCCTGTATGGGTGTATAGTATATTTGTCTCATTTCTTGAAAATCTTGATATTGATGAGTTTAGTAAAATTTCAGGACATTGTACATCTAGGAATGGTAAATGTTTTCTCCTTCTCATAGCATAGCTTTCATCGAAATGAAAAAAATGCATCTTCATATCTTTGAATAACTTTCGGGTCGGTCAAAACACCGTATTATCCATTCCATTTTCATTTTGAGTAACAACATCCATAAAATAAAGTGTTTATAAAAATTGATTAGACATTTTTGTATTTTCTGGTAGCAAACCTACATTAGATTAGTTGTAGGGCTTTGGAATAGGTGTGAAAGATAACTTTCCAAAGATGCGAACAAACATCGAATATTGCATTAGGGAGTGATGAAATCCAATTGCTACATTTTGTCTTGGGAATCTCTTCTAACACAAGCGTCAATCACGAGGTCGCATTGAGACTAGTAGAGTTACTCACCCTGCTTTGTTGGTCTTGGTGTAGAGATTGCACGTATTATGGGGGTCGATTGAAGGTATACCCACAATGATGAGTGGAAGCCTTTCATGTTGATTTTGGGCTAGATACCTTGCCCTTGCATGTGGATCAAATTGTCGATTGTTTCCCCAGGCATCACTGTTGTAGTTGGTAACTTTAGTAGCTTATATCTTTAGGGTCTTTACACAAGGTGACTGTGGAGGGGCAAGTCTTCACGATACCTGGAATCAACATTGGACAAACTCACTCAGGATCCTTGGAGGGTATACACACAATTATGTGTGGGAGCTTGCACCAAGGTGTAAGTCCATTAAGCATATCGTCAACGTAAATTTTTCACCCGCTCTATCTCAGCCCCTTCTTGCATTGTTTCCGTGATGTTGGATTTCATCACCAACTAGTGCGTTCATTGTGAGAAGGTTTTGTTTGCTTGCTTTCTTACTAGTTTTTTAGCATGTGCTGTTTGTTTTCCCTAGCATACTCTAGATTGGATCTTTTGTTTTTATGGCGTCATTTCTAAGAATGACCAATGAAGGAACCACTGCTCTAGGGGAACCTTTTGTCTTTTCTTCTTACACAAACATTGGTCCTCCTTAAATCACTACTTTGAGCCTTACATGTCTCACAATTGGATTACCGGTATGGTTGTTTTCCACTCAGGTAGTCCCGAATGCAGTTAACGCTCCATTTTTAATCACTTCCCCCCAAGAGAATCAACCTCATTTTGATCCTTCACCTTCTTCACCAGTAAGATCTTCTTTGCCTTCTTCACTTGCAAGGTCTTCTTCCATTTCATCTTCTTCGCTGAGTGAAATCTCTAAAGCTAGTAACTCGATGGATAAGGAGAAGAAGAAACAAAAGAAGAAGAAGAAGAAAAATAAACAAGGGTCCAAATTTCCAACCACTACTAAACATGTTGGAAAGAAACAAGTTACTATTAATCATGTTGGGAGTGTTGATGATGCTAAGAGCACCCAAACAACCCGTAAAACCAAGTACCCTTGTAGGATTTGTAAGGGTATCCATCTTCTTAAGGATTTCCCTAGTATATCCAAGGTTATAGAAGCATGGTCTACACACCCTGACCAACCCATGTCGTTATCCTCTAAACAACATGTTGATGACCTCTCGTCAGCTAGTCAAGATATTGTTGGGAAGAATAAAAGTAGAGTCAAGTTCCCATGCATGTTATGCAAAGGAAGTCATCTAACTCACCTTTTCCCTCGTATGGATGAAGCCTCGAAATTCTTGGAAAACATGATTGTTTCATAGCCTCAACTTCTAGCTTCTTATTGCAAGATTACTCTCGACCCACTTTTAGTTGATGGAATGATCAATCTAGTCCCTTCATCGATCAATCCGGTCGATAAGGTAGTCAACTTAGTCACATCCTTATTTGAACCAGTTGACAAAGTGGTTTCTCCGATATCATCCTTGGTTGATCCCACTCTCTCACCAGAGAGTGAAAACCAAGCGGTTGATCTGATCCCATCCTTGGTCAATCCCACTCTCTCGCCAGAGAGTGAAACTAAAATAGTCCATCCTTTTCCACCCATCGACCCCATTCTCCCCTTAGAGAATGAAACTCAAGTGGTCGATCTGATCTCATCCTCAGTCGATCCTACTCTCTCGTTAGAGAGTAAACCTGATATTGCCCATGTTTTTCTTGTTGATACAGAATCTACTGTGATGAGGGGAATTCCTCCTTCTCCCATGGAACCCCCTCCAAGTAATGAGTCCATCTTTTTTAATTGGGGTGTGCTAACTGGACCTCATCTTCCCTCTCACGTTCCTTTCCAGATTACAATGTAGTTTTATGGTCACGACATTCCTTAGACATTGAAAGATGAAGGTGCATTCATTAGTATTTTGTCCTCTATTGCTTGGCAGGCTATGGGTTGTCGTCAGCTTGCACTGGTTATGCAGAGTCTGTTAGATTTTAATAGAAGAACTAGTCAACCTTTAAGGACCCTTCCCCAGTTTCCTGTAACTTTGGGATGGAAAATTGTCTTCATTGATGTAATGGTAGTCCAAGACCCCTTGGATTTTGATTTACTCCTTGGGAGGGATTATGTCTATGCAATGAAAGCTATTGTGTCCACTCTTTTTTGTGTGTTATCTTTCCATCACAATGGAAGAATTGTGTCTATTGATAAAATTTCATTCATTGGTATTGATTGGATTACCTCCCTAAATGGTTCTTATATGGAGACGGTATCACCCCTTCCACAGGTCAATTATGTGGAATTGCCTCCCATGCCTTCAGTTGCCAATGCAGATGAGCCTCTCACTATAAGCTCACTCCCTTATGACTTGGATTCGGTAGTTGACATGGTAATCTCTTCGGTAGGTCTATTGGAGCCCGATCTCCTTACCCTTGTCGCAACCCTCGACATGTGTTCCTTCCAAAGTGTGTTTCTTCCATCGAGTGAATATATCTTGGAAGCCATGACCAAGTTTTGTCCCTTGACATGGTTTCCTTCTGGAGCATTTTCCTCTTGGAAGCCATGATCAAGAGGAGAGTTTTGAGCATGGTTTCCTAATTTCAAGCTCATTAAAAAATGAAACTAGCTTTGAGAATGGTTTTCTGATTTCAAGCTCATTAAAAAATGAAACCAGTTTTGAGCATGGCTTCCTGATTTCAATCTCATTAAAAAATCAAACCAACTTTGAGCATGGTTTTCTAATTTCAAACTCATTAAAAAATGAAACTAGTTTTGAGCATGGTTTTTTTATTTCAATCTCATTAAAAATTGAAACCAGTTTTGAGCATTGTTTTCTGATTTCAAGCTCATTAAAAAATGAAACCAGTTGTGCCGATAGTTATCGTGACTCTATAGAAACCTCTTTAAAAAATTAAACAGAGGTTATGAGCATAGTTCCTGTTTCTAAGTCAAGCTCATTAAAAAATGAAATAGAGGTCTAGGGATTGAACCTAGATTCTCGAGCATAGTTCCTATTCTATGTCAAGCTCATTAAAACATGAAACAAATTCCTCCTTTCTGTTTGATTCAAGTCCTTCGTCTAGCATTTGAAGCTTTCTTTCATTCATCTTTGCAGTTGGATGAAATGAATCTTGGGGGCCAATGATTCTAGCCTCTGGACTTCATGATGAAGTTGAGCCACTAGCTTCTTAATATGGGGGCTAAGAACCAACCATGCATTGGGAAGTCACAAGCATAGTTTTCTATGGTTCAAGATTGTGTAAAAATGAAACCGCCTACCTCAAGCATAGTTTCCTCTGGTTCAATCTTGTGTAAAAATAAAACCACGTCCAAGCATAGTTTTGTTTAGTTTTTAAGTTTGTGTAAAAATAAAATCTATCCCAAGGATAGTTTTGTTTTGTTTTAAAGCTTACGTAAAAATGAAAACAATCCTGAGCTTAGTCTTTGTTCTTTCTCATGATCGTAAATACATGAGAATAAGTTACCGAGCTTAGTATTCTTTCTTTCTCGTGCTCGTAAATCAATGAGAATGTAACTGACTAAACTTTTATCACTTTTTCAGGATCGTAAAGGTTATTCGAAAAAGGAACCCCCTGCAGTTCCCTTTAAGCTCTTTTCAGACTCTCTAAACATGAAAAGATTGTCGAGCGATCTGGTCATTTTCACACTCGTCAAAGTATTAGAAAACATGTCTGTTGAGTGATAGTTTATCTCTTTTTCAGTCTCATTAGACTACTTTACGAAAAAGGAACCGACAGAGTTCTCTTTAAGTGTTTTTCAGACTCTCTAAACATGAAAAACCCTTGAGTTTTCTTTCTCTGGACTCATTAAACAAACATCGAAAGGCCCATCTGGGACCGAACCACTCCTTCTTAGGGTTCACTAAATATACTTTAAAGGACTCATCTGAAGGATGAGCTTAAATTTACAAGCATATGTTATCCTCCTCAAGATTTGGTAAAAATAAAGAGGTACTCGCTAGAAATGGTGGGGGAAAAATTGGGAAAGAAATGTATCTAAACCTGTATTCCATGGAAGAGTTTCTTTTTAACATGACACCCTTTCACTCACTTGGCATCTAGGTTGGAAAATATGGTTGTCTCTTGATCATACTTCTTTAGAAGATTACAATTAGGTCTGTGATCCTTATTGTTCAGTCAGTGTTTCCAAGACAGTTGTCATGTCTTCAATATTTTCAAAGAGAAGTTCAACCCTGAAATCCTTCTATTGTGTCGGCCATTTTTGTAGTCCTTAAGCCTTCTATTGCATCGGCCATCCCTAAGTTAGTCCTAAATCACTTGTTACTATGATCTGCTTCGAATCTTGTTACTTGCTTCGTGTCATTGATGTGGGATACATTAAGGCCCTCATGTGACGAGTCTTTTCCTGTCGACTTCGACTCATTATCCAGGAATTAGACTTAGAAACTAATTGTTACCTTTGAACTTGCATGCCTCAATTGAAGGTTTCCTTTCTTTCGACAATGGGTTTCCACTATTGACCTCTGATCGAGAGATTCCACCGAGTGTTCGACTTCAACTCATTAATTCACATTCGATGGATTGTACTAGAGTACCTTGGGATTCATTGACATTAATGGTGATTTCCCACGTACTTGTTAATGGTATTCGTTAATGACAAGTAATCAAGTGGTTTCTACCATGTTTGACTTTAACACCTGTAATCACATGGCTAGATTTGTACTATAGGGTGGTGGAGATGAAGACCCTGTATCTTTTGTGATAGATTCAGGTTGCGTTGGAGTATATTCAGGTTGAATTGGAGAATATTCAGGTTGCACTGTTGCATAGATCCACATTGTATGTCTCGTGTCTATGTTCAAATTTGAGTCTTTTACACATAGATCCACAATGTATTTTTGGTGGCTATGTTCATATTTGAGTCATAATGGCATGGATCCATAGTGTATGTTTGGTGGCCATGACCTGTGTTACTTGACATGGATCTTTGCATGTCAGCATTTATGTTTTGATTCATTTGTATTATGAGTATGGGAATGCCTACCTTAGTGATGATATATTATTGTACTGTATTTCCTTGTTTATTGGCAGGTTTCTGATTGACATGTTCCTTGTTCCCTACACAAACTCGACAAAGTATTTAAGCTATAACTCTGTTCTAACTTCATACTTTGGGGGGCTCTCTGTTACACATTATTTTCATCACCCTTATGACCGTTAATAATCTAAACCTATATGTTTCCTTCAGAGGGGTCAGTGGCCTGAATTCCTAAAGAAATAAGGGAGAAGAACTTTGTTTGAGAGAAGAAATTGGATTTTCCTTTGTTAAAACCCTATTAAGGAGGATTTCCATAGGATTCTCTATACATAGGTTGCAGAAATTCCTAATTTCCATAGGTTTCACAATATCTAGGTCACAGATTTTCCGCAAGCTGCATTACAGCTAGGGTGCGGCGGACTTCATACATGGGAAAAACGAGCATTTTCTTGATGCTTCTAGAAGGAGAGGCTTCTATGGTGAGGTGGCCTTCGAATGGTTTGGATCTTACTCACTTTCATGATTTGTTGGGATCATAATAACCTCCTCACCTTATCCACTTCAGCTTATAAAAGGAGAGGAGCTCTCATGGAGAAAGTTAATTGGATCGAGCCTGTGAAATTTAAGTTGGCTTTGAGATTTTCTTTGTCAACATAGATCGTGAGTAGCTATTAGATACACAGTCTGAGAATACATTGGAGCAAGAAGTGTGTGGGAAGAAAGGAACTTTTGGAAGGAACCTGATAACAACAAGGCATCTAGTTATATCTTTCTTCCACATTATATAATACAGTGTCATGCTTATTTCCTTTAAAATTATTCTCATTTTATTACACGACTCCTTGATCACATGTTTAAGTTAATATTTAATCTCTTGTAGTTTCTTTCACTTTGGCTAGTTTGTGTCATTGCATATCTGGTTTCACAAGAGCATTAGAGTGAAGTGAGAAAAACAAAGATATAAGGAAGCAATCTCAAAGGTAAGTCATCAATTCCTTCTTTGACACTTAGATCAATGATTGTAACTTAGGGAAAGCGTCATGTCATATCTTGTTTTGTTCTAGATCCAGGTGGATCTAGGGAGATTAGTTTATGTCCAGATTCACCGATTTATCCTATAATAGTCACTTACAAAAATTCTAAGGGACGTGCAATAAGGTAGATTCTTTATTCTTTACAAGCCTGTAGTCTCTCACAGGTCGACCAAATGGATTGTTGAATCCAAAGGTTTGCAAAATATTCCAAAACCATTCAAAGGTGAGTGGAACCCTTGGAGAACGAAGATGAGTCTTGAATGACACGTCATGTAATTGAAAACCTTAGTCAATAAATCTAGGTGGCCTAGAAAACATTGAAGTGATTATACCTTGTAAGAATAATGTAATTTTTTTTTTTGTAAATAAAAAGGTTGTATTCCCTGATTAATTCGTTAACACTATGTTTCACAGGATTTCCACTTGTTCCACCAAACTAGTGGAAACCAAAATAGGTGGAAACCGTTTATACTTTCATCCAAAATTAACAATCGCCATCTGATCTACCATTTAGTTGGAAAACAAAGAAAGCAGTAGCTGGTGGTGTTGACAGTTATGTCTGGACATACAATCAAAAGCTGATAATTCAAAATAAACAGAAAACTAAACAGAGAACCAGAGAAGGGAGACAAGAACAAAACTCCATTTCCATCTAATTGAGGCATAGAGGACTAAGAAAATTTAAACATTAGGAGGCTTGTGAGAATAGTGGAAACTACCATCGGGAGAACCGTTATGAGGAGTGTTGTCACTGGGTATGAGTGTAGTTCGGGAACCTTTTTTTGATTGGTGCATTCAAGAAGGAATCCAACAACATGTCGATTATGATAATAATGAGGTTATGCCAATGGAGTTTCTCCATCATGTATCCCCTCATCTCAAAAATGATCTCCAATTTATCTAGGATGAAGAGACTAGGTGGAATTTGGTCGCAATCTGCAACTGGGTTGAGCAGTGGGGGTCCATCCGAGCATTCCTTCATGGGGAGTTCCTCCTGGACTATGAAAATGGCACCTTCCATGGTTGTTATTGGATCCATAACTACGATGTTGGTGCTGGGGATATCTTTGGAATACAGGACCATGTAGATGAGGGACTCTAGTGGAACCTGAATTGGTTCCTCCAAGATTTCCTCCTCCACTAAGGTCATTGGAGGTGTGGATAGCTTCGTGACTAGCCACATCCGGGCTATAGATAAATCCCTCTCCAAATTGCACAGGCGTCTCTGTCTTGCAACATGACAGTACCAGGACGGTCCCCACCTAGGTTTCCCTCTCTCTCTCTCTCTCTCTCTCTCTCGATGTGGTAGATCCTGGTGGCTTGAGAAGTTTGAGAATGAGTTCAGAGAATTTTGAGAGGACTAGAGCCAGATCCCTAAGGAGAGTCAAGAGATAAAGAAAAGAAGAAAAATGATGAATTCGATGGCTGAGCTAGAGAATTATCCAAGGAGATGATAAGACCACATAGCCTCCCCCCATACCTATCGTCATCCCCCTACAATTAATCAGTGAGGGCACCATTAGTACTGCATGGGCGAGTTGTCCTCCCTCCCTCTGTGATCTTTTATGGTCATCCTCCATCCAAGAATGGGATTTGGGGTGGACACCAACCATATTTATGGAAATATCTACATAGGGGTTGTGTGGACTCCCCTAGGCTACATGTCACCCCATATGGGGAAGCATAATCTCTTTAGGCTAGATCGAGACATCTGGTCAGTATCATGGGAGGTGGGGATATTCAAGAATCCAATTGGATCTGCTCTTCTTTTAAGTCCACTCCCTCGTTGCCTAGGAAATATGCAATTTTGTAGGCATATATTTTAACATGTGATGGGATAAATGTGATATGGGGCTAAAGGAGGGACCTGAAGTCTTCCAAAAATCCTAGTAATATCCATCTTCATGAAATTTCCAAGGGGTGAAAATGATGGATTATTTTGGAGATAAGCTGAATAATTATCTGGGAATCCCCTTCCACTATGATCTGAAAGATGTTGTGAATGATTGCTATATTAATCCCCTTGAGAAGGATCCATAATTCTTCAACATTGTTTGTGTTGAATCCCATATATCCTGCTATAATGTGTAAAATCATCTCATCATTGTCTTGTAGAACTACTCCAAAATCCACCGGACCTGGATTACCTTTTGAAGAACCATCAAAATTTAGTTCGACAAAGCCAGGAGCGGGGGGGTACCAAGTGTTCGGACTGAAAATTTTTTTGACTTGGAGAATGGCATTCTGTAGAGGATCCTTGGTAAGATTTAGCTACCAGGATTGGAGGATGTGAATTTCCAACGGATTTCACTTTAAATCTTCCTGAGTCCATTTCTCGTCTTTGATTTTTTCCTAGACCAAGTTGAGAATCATTTTCCAAGTAGAGTGTGTGGGAGGGGGGGAGTGGAGTGGAAAATTATTTTGTTTCTTCCTTTCCATACTTTCCAGACTAAGAAGTTGGGTAGAAGTTGGTATATGTGATCTAGGATTAGGTTTTGATAGGATATTAAATCCAAATTATCAATGGTACTTACAATGATGGAACAGTTCCTATTGGAGCGATACATTAGTTTCACTTCTATATCCCAAATGGATTCTGTTGGTGCAGAACTGATTAGACCAAGGTCCTTCTCAGGTTACCAACAAAAGGTACCATTTAGTCTAGAGAATTGGCATTTTCATCTCCTTTGAAGAGAATAATTATCACCCTAAGCGCAACCAAGAAAAAAGGATAGGGAAGGGGAAGGAGAATACTTGGGTGGGTTCCCAGAGCCTTCAAGACTCACCATGATCTTGTGCAAGATAGACCAATTATAGAACATATCTGAACTCATGCATACAATAACTGAAGATACTTGAGTTGCGAAAATAATTCATACACAGAGACATCATATTAATCTTATCAAACATAAAGAAGTACTATAAGGATACAATGCATGATCATAAAAACAATATGACACATTATATTTCAAAATTTCAGGTCCTTCTTCATCTATTATCTTCAGAAATGATCATATACAATCTCAAATATACAACTTGGTACTCTTTTACAAACTTCTAACTTTGGACTCATGTCACAGAGGTCTATTGACCCAGAACCAAATACATATTACATGTACAACATTTTCTTAACAAAAAAAAAACTCAACCTATCAAGAAAAAGAACCCAATGATGAGAATGAGAGAGAGAGAGAGAGCACTTTTCCAATCATATACATCCCATATTTATAAGTTGATGGGGATCTTCTGGCTTTGGGCTCACATGTGTTTGTGTTCTATTCTAACTATTTTTTCCTTGCTCGCATTTTTATTGTAGGTGAATCCCCCTACGGACAAGTGGATTCCCTCTTGGTCTCTAGACTCATAAGGCCAAGACATAAAAGTGCTTAACATGGGCATTGACATCCTTTTAGATCTAATCAAGCTAATGTAAAAAGGAGACGAAGAAAGATATGTACCTTGTTAATGGTGTTTGTCCTTGCAAATTACAGGCTGAGCTTTGATCCTGAGCTCCCTGATAGGTCCTGTAGAACAAACAAACATACAATGGAATTCCTACTCTATTGAGATTAGCTCAAATATAAATCCATCTACTGCAGACAAACTCATGTGGAACAAGCATAAGTTTGAAAGAAACAGGCCAAGCATTGATATATTGATGAGAACAAGTAAAAATACTTACAATCCTTTGATGAAGGTGCAACAACTTCTTCCAGTTCTCCTTGTCCAACCCCTTTGCTCAAGTAATATACATTGATTGCTTTGATGACATTTGACTCATGAGATCATAAGTTTCACATCTCCAATATTTTCCATGTTCATACCACTTATAGGATCATAAGTTTGGTATCAATCTCTAGTCTCTTCCCCCCTTTCACCATGAGAAGGCCTCCTTATATAATCTTGGAGAGGCCCAACCACTTGATATATATTTGGGATAAGTTGAGGATTTCTTTCCTTTAGTTGAGGATCTTCCCTAAGATCATTCCTTGATCCAAGATTCGAACCCAACTACCTTCATATATTGAGGGGATTGTCCCTTGATTTCCTCCAACAAACCAAAAATTCGCTCAGAAAGGGTAGCGCTCCCACAAAAGGGTGCATAAGGCTCTCAAACACTCCCCCAAAGAGGCCCAGGGAGAGATAGCACTCCTTGACAGTGGGTAGGGGAGCGCTCCTCTCTAAAATCCATTGTTTAGTGGTTCTTTCAGTGGCAAAAGGTTTGTATTCTCTGTCAAGTGATTTCTCTTCTTCAAAACTAGTCTTTGGGGTGTCTTAAGTGTCTTTGTGATGTCGTTAGAGGAATGACATAGGAAATATGGAAGTATGATGCTTGTGACACTTGCAACACTTGTGGTCAATATGTGACACTTGCAGACAAGATGCAAAACTTATGACTCTTGTAATGATGACACTTGCGACACTATTGAAGTGAGTAATTTTGATGTGTAAGAGATTGCCCCCCAAAGTATGAAGTTAGAAGATGATGATGACTGAATTACTTTGTAGACTTTTTCGAGAAAGGGTATGGACGCAGAAAGGATAGAAAAATCTACACACAACCATTAATCAAATATTATGACATGTTGTTATCCATAATTTTGGTCGTCATGATGATGTGATGATATTGGTGAACTCAGGCTCTTCATTAGAACTCTTTCCTAAGAAAAGTTACCTCTGTCTCTTTCCAGAAATCACATTTTTAAGGGAGGTTCGCAGGCTGTCAATATATTGGCCTGCGAGAATGCATGATTCTCACAGGCTGCCTTAAGGAAGGGTGCGAGAGGTTTGCACTGTACCTAACTACTAGGGTGCAAACACTTTCTAAAGAGGGGAAAAAGATGAAATTCTCGAACCTTCTAGAAGGGAATCTTCTAGAAAGATGAGATGGAATTCGAATGGTTATCTAAGTACTGGATTTCCTGATATCTTGGGATCATTCCTATCCAAGTAAATAATCCATTCTCTCCTATATATTGAGGGGAATGCTCATGGAAAAGGTTAGAAGAAAACTAGCAAGAGATTTATTGGAGAATTAGTGGAAGATTGTATGAAGGACTGATGCTACAACAGCTAGAGACACCAGCAAAGTTATCAAAAGTGGTTGATATTCTTCATGCATGAGCAAGTGTGTGTGTCAGAGCTAGGAGCCATTGAAAGGAGGTTTGCAACATCAAGGCTCAGGTTGTAATTCTTGCTTTCTATCAATTTAATACAGTAATATGTCCCTTTCCCATAAAGCTAATGTCATTTTATTGCATAACTCCTTGATCATATGCATAGATTGACTATTGAATATATTAAGTTGTTTTCACTTCAATTGGTTTGAATTTTCCTGGTCTTGACAGCACAAGAGCATTGGAGCGAAGCTTGGAACAACAGAGACCCAAGGAAGCGATCATAAGGTATGTTCATGTTTATTGCCTCCTAGTTCATTCAATAGTATAAATCTAGGGAAAGAGTATTATTATGTCCTGTTTTCTTCTAGATCTAGGTGGATCTAGGGAGATCGGTTTGTGTCTACACTTACAGATTAATCCTGAAATAAAATTGGCGACTCCACTGGGGACCTATCCCATTTTCTTTGTGGCCTTTTGAGTTTTTCTGTGGCCATTTTCTCTAGTTTCATTTTTCTCCTGTCTTGTCAGTCTCCGAGTCTTCAGGATATCCTGATAGACTTACTGGGTTCAGAAGCCTGTTTAAATTTTACTCCATTCTTCAAAATTTTTGTCATGTTCAGTGATTCTCACATTGTGTTTAACTACAGCCTACGAGAACTAGTCAGGTTCGCACCCTGCACATAGGGTCCAGTGCAAACACCTCACACATTGCTACAAGGTTGCCTATGAGAATCATAGATTCTCGCACTGTGTTACACTGCTTGCCTATGAGCAAGATTTTTGAAAATTTTGAAATTGAGTTTTGACTACTCAGATCAGTTGATTTACCTCTGATAGGCTTATTGGATCATTGATTCATATAGCTCCTTCTTTAGTTTGCCTACTTGATCAGTTTTAGGGTTTCAAGGTTTTTCTTGTCTTTTGTAGCTTGACTTTCGTTCCTTGGCTCTTTTTGGCGAATTCATTCTCTCTGACTTCTAGAGATGAGTGTGTCTAATTGGCTAAGAACCAGTGATTGGTTGAGAGTTAAGTGCTTGGTGTTTCTCATTTGCTTGGTGGTTTGAAAGACCATTTTCATTTGCATTGAGAAGACTCATTGGTTTGGTCTTTGTTTTTGCTTTCATTGAAAGAGTTGATTGGGTTTTTATTGCTTGATTCTTTATGATTTGATTTTATTCTTTCTCATTGATATAGTGAGAATTCTTTTTGGAAAGTGAACAATAATCTTTTCTTTCAAAAAACATTGTGTTTGTCTTTTAGAAAACATTGAAAAATCAAATTTTAGAGCTTATTGAAGTATTTGAAAAATACACATAGAGATTGTCCTTTGATAAATGATTGTTTGTATTGACATCTGAAAGGAAATTGTGCATTCCATTATAGTACTGGGTTAATTTGGACAATTTTCTCTCTCTCCCATAAATAGGATTCATGGAATAAAAAGTGTTATATTTCATTATTATCCTTGCATTATTTGGGTCAGAGTCATACAACATGAGTTTCACTTCCGTTACCTTTGAGTAAACAACAGCTTTTAAAAACACTATGTAATCTTAAAATTTATCTAGTAACTCTTTTCTAGGGCTCTTTTACACCAACATTTAGCTAGGCTAGTGCTTTGGAGTAGGAAGAGAGATACACTCTCCAAAAGCTCAAAACACACAATAGCATCTTGAGTTAGGGAGTGTTNGAAAGAGTAGTATTCTGTCTTGTTTTGTTCTAGATCCAGGTGGATCTAGGGAGATCGGTTCGTGTCCGCACTTACGGATTTATCCATAAACAAAATTGGCGACTCCACTGGGGAATTATCCCTTTGTCTTTTTGGTTTGTTGAATTTCCTTTGGCCATTTGCTCTATTGCTGTCATTCTCCTGATTTGTTAGTCTCTGAGTCCTCAGGACACCCTGAGAGACCTTCTGGGTCGATAAGCCAACTTGGATTTTGCTTGCATTTTCAAATTTTTCATTAGTTTCAGGGATTCCCGCACTGTACCTATTGAGAGCCTGCAAGAACCTTGAGAGTTCGCACTCTGCATATATATTCCATTGCGAATTGTTCGCATGCTGCATTGAAGTTGCCTGCGAGAATATTACATTCTCGCACTGTGTCCAAGGCTTGCCTGCGGGCAGATTTTGAAATTTTTTTGAAATCAAGTTTTGACTTTATCAACAGCTTAGATCTGTTGATTTACACCTTTTTGACTTATTGGATCAGTGGATTACTTATCTTTTGCTTTAGTTTGCTTGTTTGGAGAGATTTAGGGTTTCAAGGTCTTTTCTTGCCTTTATAACTTGACTTTCAATTTTTGGCTTTTATTGGCATTTTCAATCTCTTTGATTTTTGGAGTTGAGTATGTTGAGTTAGCTGAGAACCAGTGATTGGCAGAGAGTTAAGTGTTTGGTGTTTCTTGTTGGCTTATTGGTTCAAAAGGACATTTTTCATTTGCATTCAGGAACTCCTTTGGTTTGGTCTTTGTTTTTACTATCATTGAAAGAAGTGGCTGGGTTGTTTTGTTTGATTTGGTTTGATTTGATTTTCTTTTCTCATTAGTCAGAGTTCTTCTTGGAAAGTGAGCGATTAGTTTTCTTTCAAGTTTTGTTTTTGTCATTTCGAAAACATTGTAAAATCAAATCTTAGAGCTTATTGAAGTATTGAAAAAGACATTTAGAGATTGTTATTTGATAATTGGTTATTTGCATTGGCATTTGAACGGAAAATTGAACATTGCATTTGCATTGTAGTATTGAAATTGATTCGGAAAAAGTCTTCTCTCTCCCGTAACTAGGATTCATGGAATGAAAAAGATTATATTTCACCATTGTCCTTGCATTATTTGGGCCAGAGTCACATATCATGAGTTTCACTTATGTTGCCTTTGAGTAATTAACAGCCTTTAAGAATATTGCGTAATCCTAAAATAAATCTAGTAACTTTTTCTAGGGCTCTTTACACCAACATATTAGCTAGGCTAGTGCTCTGGAGTAGGAAGAGAGACACACTCTCCATAAGCTAAAAAACAAACAATAGTATCTTGAGTTAGGGAGTGTAAATTCCATTGGCAGCATATTGTCTTGGGACGCCCTTCTAA
>SNQJ01S0014572.1:0-46592 GCA_010110895.2 Picea sitchensis
TTTGTTCCATTAGAGTAGAAACATGATTTCACTTGGCCATGCCAAACTTGTTCAACAATTCTCCAATGTACTTCTTCTTGGAGATGAATATGTACTTTGGATTTTGTATCACTTCAATTCCCAAATAGTAGTGAATATGTCCCAAATATGTCATCTCGAATCCTTTCTTCAAATATTTCTTTATGGATGCAATGTAGTTCTCATTATTCCATTTATGAATAGATCATATACATATACTACAAGATATGCAACCGTTTTTCCAACTTTATTGACAAACAAAGTTGCATCATGATGCAGAAGCATCGCCAATGTCAAGCGAGCGTGGGGCAAGTGCAACACATTTTGATCACATGATAAATTGTTTAAAACTTTTGAAGATTGGATGCACCAAACTTAAATGTGATAGTTAAGGAGAGGCGTACTTATATATATTGTAAAGGACCTTGAGCGATCCGTTCTCGTCCATAGTAGGTAGAAAGAATTTATGTTACTAGGTAGCTTTGAATTCTCTGATGAGATAGTTTTAGGAGTGGAGGGAAAACAGATATAGAAACCCTCATTGTGTAATTGTAACATAGAAGAAGAGAGCATAGAAGAGAAGAAGACAACTATGTAGCAGACCCCATGTATAGAAGTTCTGAATTAATACCAAGGAATTGTGATTCAGACTCATGGTGTTCATATCTTCTCTGTGTATGCACCTTTAAATGTTATGCTCATGAATGTTTTTCTCTTTCTGTCATGCAATTTATTTTATGCTATGTATGAATGATTTCTTATTAAATGTTTGAAATCTGAGAGGAAAGGGAAAATGAAATGATTTT
This sequence comes from Picea sitchensis, assembly GCA_010110895.2. Classification (NCBI taxonomy): domain Eukaryota; kingdom Viridiplantae; phylum Streptophyta; class Pinopsida; order Pinales; family Pinaceae; genus Picea; species Picea sitchensis. Next base: position 825 of record SNQJ01S0014572.1, read on the forward strand.
CAATTGTTTCTCTATCTGAGCAAGAGTTTCTGCAAGGAGTGCAGTTGAATTGTTTGCAAGGAGTGCGTTGACAAAAGGTTAAGAGGTTCATCTCTGAAAGCTCAGGAGAGATAGCGTTTGTTCTCATATTCACACAAAGGTGAAGTCAGACACAGGAGTCGTGCAAGGACTGGTAGGCCGAGGAAAAACTCAGAGTTTCAAACCTGAGCAAAGAATTTAGAGACTACTGTTGCAGGTGTGCGCAGGGTCGAAGAGAATTCAACACTTCAAGTGTTTGGAGGTTGCCGCAAGGAGTGCGGTCAAGGGTCTTCTTTAAGACTCGAAGTTGTGAGAAAGCTTAGGAAGGATAAATTCTTTGGAACTATTGAAGGGGATACAAGGAGTTGGTGTATATTGAGAGATTAGAAAGCATCAGAGTTTGTGGCACAAGTGGATAAATCCAGGGAATAATCCTCGGTTCACATTGTAGAAATCGTCAGGGGGAAGAAACAAACGGTCAGAATTCTCTATAGAGAATTAGCGAAATCCCGCCAGCCGTCCGATCTGACAAAGAAGCGAGGAGGTTACGGCTGCGTCCGGAGTTCAAGCTCAGAAGATCGTGAACCATTGGATCCTCACCTAGTTACCTGTCAGCCGTCTGATCTGACAGGAGTTGCACAGGGTTTAAACCTCCTCAAACCGAGAGAAAGTCCCGAAGGGTGTCAGGATATCGAGGCGTCGGGGTTCGAAATATCGGAAATTCTGTGGACAAGAGATCGGGTAAATCCATAGTGAAACCCTCGATACAAATCAGAATCGTCCATCTGTTGGGACATGTGGCAGGAATCGAGAACCATTGGCATATTGAAAGTTTAGAGACCAAGAGTCCGAGACCCTTTGAGTCCCGAAACAACAAAAGGATCATAGTCGTGGATCTCAGGAAGGACACATGTCGTGTGATCATCCAAATCGGAGATTCGGTCATCGAGACTCAGATAAGTGAGTGTTTTGGCTTTGCAGTTGGCAAAGTCTGATATTTAATCAGAACCGTCCATCCATTTGGGATGCGTGTCGGAAATCCGAAGAAGACGGGGTTCGGTGTTTCATGGATCTTGAAGACAGGAAACCCTTGCATTTCAGAATTGCGAAGTCTGAAATCTCGAAAGGAGGAAAGTTCCGTTAGGGGCCCAGCTGACGTCATCTCGTCAAAACGGTGATCGTGAATCTCCACGGTGAAAACCCCGAAGCAGACCTGAGCCATCCATCGATTGGGACGCGTGGAAACAATCTTGACTTTCGGGGAAAGTCCCGAAAAAGGAAGCCATATCGAGAAATTGGAATTCGAGAGATCGGGGAAATCAAAGACAAATGCATTTCGGCATTTGAAATCGTGAAGTCTCGAGGAAGGTCTTGAGCCGTTGGTTTAGTAGATGATCACGGTCGTTGATAGTTTCTACGTCAAAAATGGGTTCCTAGTGACGTCATATCGGGATTCGGAGAATCGGGTATCTTGAGGACAAGAGGTCACATACACTTCGACATCAGAAACTCCAAAATCCCAAAATGTGATAGGACTGCAGTCATATAAAGGGAGGTTGTATGGACCCAAAAGTCTAGTCCAGGGGACTAGCGGAAGTTGAAGTACTTCGTGATATCGGAGATCGATAAATTGAGAAACAAAAGGTTTGTGACATCGGGGATTGCAAAACCTCGAAACCCAATTTTCCATTTGTCTATTGAACAACGATCGGGCCTAGAGGCTGTGAGGAGAAGAAAAGACATGTGGGTCAATTTTAATAAAGATTCCAGTGGAGAATCGAAGGAGCCACTCCGGCTCGGGGTAAAATTTGAACGATCCTTAAGACCGGGAGGTCAGCGCAGAGGCCTTTGTCGAGGCAGAGGGTGCATGCCTGCATCACATCATCAATATTGAAATGCTTGAAATTTAATTTCAGAAGATGCTCGGTTGAATTTTCATACCATGATCGAAATGCTTGTTTCAAGCCATATAAGTATTTGATGAGATTGCATAATTTATTGTTTTGTACCTTCACAACAAAGATGATGGTTGAGACATGAACACATTCTCTTACAAGTCTCCATTCAATAAGGAAGTCTTCACATTCATTTGATGAATTTTCCATCCATTTTGTGCTGCCATGGAAAATAGAGTGTGGATGGTAGCCCATTTTGTTGTGGGGGAAAAATTCTCCTCATAATCAACACCTTCTTTATGTGCAAATCATTTTTCCACGAGCCTTGATTTATACTTGTCAAGTGATCCATCTGATCTCTACTTCTTCTTGAATACCCACTTGCATCCAATTGTTTTTATTCCATATGGAGGGTCCACCAACTTCCATGTCCCATTCTTGAAGAGATCATCATATTCCTTTTGCATGGCTTCTTTCCATTCGTCATGAGAAACAACTTTTGTAAAGGAATTTGGTTCAAGGTTAGTAGATGAATTCAACTCACAATCATACGAAACATCCATATCATCTACATCAACTGATTTCAAATTATCTACATTACCTCTATCTTATTTTGAGGTCAATTTGGTTCCTATCTTTTCGACCTCATGAGGATGAACACTTTCAAGTTCTTTTGTGAGCCATTTTGGTGGACCTTTATGAGATGGTCCAGGACCCAGGTTGCTCGACTAATTTATATGGCGTTTAGTTCTCATCAAGCCTGAAATTTTCAATCCTCTTCATCACATCATCCAACTGAACTTTAGGTTTTGATGAAGTGGCATGAAATTCTTCATGTGTGGGTGTTGGTGCTACAAAAGGAGATTCTAGAGATTGAACCAAGATAGGGATCCCCCCTTCAAGATGTGGAATCTCATTATCAAATTAATAATATGTGTTTATATGAGTGAATCTATCCAAATGATGAAGCTACCTATCAACAATTTCGTCTTTCTTGGTGGATTCAAGAAATATCACATATTTGTAAATGATCAAATTCCCGTATTTCTCATCATAAATATGATACCATTGGTGGTATTTGATTACCCCAAGAAGATGCACTTCTGACTCCTTGAATCAAACTTGCTTCTTTTCTCCTTTGGAATCAAGGCATAGCAGGTGGAACCAAAGACCCTGAGATGCCTCATAGAAGGAATGTGGCCATACAACATTTCATATGGAGTCTTTTTTTTAGGATCCTGAGATCGACACATGTTTTTTAAATAAACTTCACATAGAACTATATCATCCAAAAAACACATTTTAACATTCTTAAAAAACCATCATGGAATGAACCATATTTACGATTGTCATGTTCATTCGTTTGGCCACACCATTCTGTTGGGGATTGTATGGAACTGTGGTTTGATGTTTGATCCCATTTTTTCAAAGGTAGCTTTAAAATTCATTAGAATTATATTCTCTTCCATTATTGGTGTGGAGAGAGACAATACGAGACTGAACTTCATTTTTAATCCATGCACGAAAATTTTTAAAATTTTCAAAATCTTGTGATTTATCTTTCAGTAAGTACACCAAAGACATTCTGGTGTAATCATCAAAAACATTCATGATATATTTATTTCCATTTGCAGAAGGAACATGCATAGGGCTGCACAAGTCAGAATTAATAAGTTCAATTTTTCTGCATGCTTTGTAAGTAGAATCATGAAAAGGTTGTTTGTTGTGTTTTCCAGGGATGCAAGCATCACATTATTTCATTTTTCTAGGGATAGTAGGAAGACCAAAAATATTGTTCTTTCTCAATAAACAAAGACTGTCAGAATTAATGTGACCAAATCTAGCATGCCACAAAAGACTATATGGAATTATACATGAGTCATGATGAGAGAGGTGTGCGACAGTGTGTGTATGGGAAGATGTCCCATTCATATTCAATAGTATTCCATATTCCATTCTGGTCATGACAACCATGTTGTCAGAATCATTCCTTATCTCAAATTTTCCACTTAACATATGAACTGAGTGGCCTTGTTACCTAATGTGCACAAGGGAAAACAAGCTTATTTGCATCTTAGGAAGATAGAGAATGTTGTGTAGAAGAAAAATTGGGAGTCTAGGAAACTTAAGCCTAATGATGCCCACTCTTGAAGTCTTGATACTTGATCTACCTACAAAGTATACTACACCATCTACATTGTCATCAAATTCTTCAAATAAATCTCTTCTAAATTTCATGTGAGAGGTCACTCATGTGTCAAGAAGCAATGCATATCCCCAAGAATCAAATTAAGTATTAAATAGATCTTCAGTTACTCCTATATTTCAATTGGCAATGACATAATGAACATGTGATTTACCTTTCGTTGGTCTTGAAGTTCTATCTTTCTCTTATTTCAGACTTTGTCTTTCTTCTTTGATCTTATTCCATGGAAATATATAATCAGTGGCTTCATGTGACCCATTTACTCCACAACAGGTACAATGAAGGTCATATTTTTCATGGGAATTATGCCAACCCCCTACCTCTAAGCTTCTTTGTGCTTCATCTTCTTTTATTGCCTCCACATTTTCCATCAAATGAACTTCCCATGATATCCACGTCTCAAATAGATGGAATATATTCAGAGAATGTATTTTCAAAGTGTTCAGTGATCCACCCTGCAACTATATCATTTAAAACAATGAACTTCCATCCACACATTATTATGAAAAGGGGTGTTGAAATCCCTGAAGATGAGGCATATCCAAATCAAAATAATTTCTTCCACCACATGTTCACCTCTGTATGTGTGCAAACCATTGAAAAATCATACCATTTGAGACTCTTAAGTGTATGGTTCTAGTGAAGAATGCTTGGGAGGAATATCCACAAGTGAACTCACAAAAAATGAACTCATACTGACATGTCCATATGACATAACACCTTATACTGAAGTCTCCATGGTATTACCAAAACGAGTGATGGAATCACAAAATGAGGATGCTACACCTCAATTAATTTGAGACTGATAAATCCATAAGCCAAATTTCATGATGTAGGGTTTGTGAGTATAAGGTTATGATACACTCATCACATATACACAATGCTAAATGTAGGGTTTGAGGTCATAATTGGAGGCCGATATTGAGGGTCACAAAAAATGTATTACAAGAAGTGGCCAAAGAAATATTCTTCTTAGAACCAATTTGGATGATAGATCAAAGAAACCATTAACATAAATGGAATTGTAAATTCTATCAAATTTGAGATCTGTTTGTAGACTAGTGGAGTGAATGAGAGGAGAGAACTAAGCTTGCAACATACTTATCTCTTGGCTATACATTTCATGGGAATACTTGGAGCCATACTCTCATGAGGTTATGATATAGGTATGTGGTCGAATTTAAATGAGACACCATTCTGGTCACAAGATATTACATATCAGAAAGGAAACTAAATGCCAGATTTGTGAAGGTGAATACCTTGCTACGAGTTACAATATGATCCCCAGTGAATTTGATCTGGATATGATCACCAACATAGTTATTATTCCAAAAGAATATCATTCTGATAATATGGTTGTACTAGCAACATGAGATAATAGATTAGGGTTTCATTCTATTATTCGAAGGAGAGAGAGTTGTGTAGAATGAGAGACTCATGGGATACCAATGATTTAGGGTTATGGTTTGCATAACACTATTCATGAGTGAAAAATAAAAGACTAGAATGACCATAGTGCATATGACAGACGAGGGTGTTTCAACAAATTAAGAAAATTCCATGGTAGGGAATATACTCATGGAGTTAGTGGCATTGGCTCTGATATGACTATTAAACTAGGATGGAAGAAAAAATAACTCCACACTTGATGCTTTTGTATTAACTAGATAGGTGAATAAATACAAGTAAATGGTTGTTCTTCTTCCATAATGGATGACACTTCCTATCACCTATTACTGTTCACATTTGCATTAATTTTACAAGTAACACAACCATAAGGATTACATGTCCAACACTCACAAAATTGAGAGAAATCTACCGATGCAAGGGTGAACATCTCCAAGAATATGATACATGGTTGAATAAAATACTTTTCTTCTTGAGTTTTACTTTCCCTAGACTTGTCCATATGGATTGGTTCACATTTAGGTTTTGGAAAAACCCCTATACACAGGTTTATGGAAGAAACCCAATGAAAAATTGGGAAGAAGTGGACATTTCCATCAACTTGGATGACAAAGTTGGGCCAACTAGATAAGTTAAGGAGCAATATTAGGGTCCTACCCTAACCTCCCTACTTTAGTTTTACTTAGGAGTTATTAATTAATTTACAAATTCATCCTATCTTAATAATGCCCATTAGATAGCTAGTGGGTAGTTACTTCTAATGCACCCAACCCTAAGTTGGGTCACACCATTTCTAAAATGAATCAATAATCAATTATGATAATAAATCTAAATGAAGAAGATAGCACACATCATTACAGTCAAGTTCATTCAATTTTCCATACAAATAAAAATGTAAATATAATCAATCTTACTATGCACAATAGAAACTAAATACATACAACATTATTCAACCATAAAATAGATACATGAATGCATCTTTCTACTCACAGTAAACAACATTATCCAAATAAAACTCAGATTAAAATTCATAACAATTATATATCAACATTTATTACATCAATACAACATGTAAGAACAATTATATTATAAAAGTATGCAACCCTCTGTAGAGGAGGGACATTCCACCAAACCATATCCTTGTTGTTCCAGTTCTCAATAGAAAGACACCCTCACACTGGGGCTATGAATATACAATATATGGTGGTCTATAAGGCTGGCTAATGCCCCCCTCTCACAACCAAACTCACAACTAATTACAATCCACCAACTCTCTTCCCCTCAAACTGCAATACCCAAGGGATGGAATCCCCCTTCATTTATCATAGTCCCTCATGCATTTACACTACCCTCTAGGTATTGCATCACATGTTGGACATGAATTCTACTTGTTGGTACCTCATTAATTCTTCAGCTACAACACAAATTTACCCAGTAGAAAAATGTTTTCTTCCTTGAACAAATTTCAATCAGAACTTCACTTACAGGGCCACAACCTTTCTCTCCACTATATTCTAACTCCAAATAACTCCCAAACATTCCCAAAATAACTACCTTCAAGCTTATACACTCATAACTCCATTTCTAGCCAAAAAACTCCACGTAAAAAAAACTATCTATGCAAAAACATGAATGCATAGTTTTAGTTCCCTACCCATACAAATTTCCTCCCTTTCTCTTTATTTATTCATTTTCACTCGTCTCCAAGATTATTGTACTCATCCCCCTTGATCTAAATAAATATGGGATGCAACTCTCACACCCACCCTTTTACATGAATTCAATTATTGCACTCTAGAAGACTCAACAACTAATGGAAGGTTCATGGTAAGGATAATTTTGAAAGAAATAAGAAATGTTTTTTTTTTAATAAACATGGGTAAAATCATCCCCACATTGAACCTCTTCCCTCTCTTCTGGATACTTAGCCCAAAAATATTTGTTTGTTTCCATTTGCAACTGGCGATACATTTTATTCATTATATTCAATTTACATCATTTACATATTACATCGCTTTGGCTCTCAGCCACATACTACATTTACAATATACATCACTTGGATCTCATCCATGTACTACATATAGAATACACATTTCAAGTTTGGGGTTTGAAAACAATGATTTTACATTCCCCTCCCCCTACAAATTGCATTGTCATCGGTGCACATAACCATACATTTTACACATTGACATACATACATACATATATATTTATATCAAAGTACTTGATAATTTCATAACTTAATGACTCACACAACAATTCCAACCAACAACTCCCCTTTCCCCTCAACCCACACATTGGTTGGATAGGAAATCTCATAGTTGTGGCTACAGGATCTTCATCTATCAAAGTGGAGTCTTCATTCACTTATGTACAAATGTACATTAATGTTTCTTCAAAGTTTTGAAAAATTTGTGGGTATGCTTCCCTTATGTCTTTCTCATGCTCCCATGTAGCATATTTAGGACTGTAATAGGTCCATTGAACCTTTACCAAGCCGACGTATTTGTTCCTAAGAAATTTTAGTTTTTGTTCTAGGATAGGCACTAGTTCCATCCTGAAATCCCCTTTCTATTCCACTTGGATAACATTCCAATCAATCACATGATTAGGATAAGGTACATACTTTACTAATAAAATCACACGGAACACATTATGAATTCTCATGGATGCAGGTAATGATAACATGTATTCAACTGATCCTAACTTTTATAATACCTCAAAAGTCCCACAATATATCATTACCAACTTTGGGAAACTTCCCAATTTCAATGAGCTTCTCTTGTATTTAACTTTTAAAAACACATGATCTCCCACTTTGAATTATCTATGTGTTATTTTTTAATTGGCATACCTCTTATGCCGATCCTGGGAAACTTTAAAATTATGCCTAATCTTCACCATCTGTTATTCCATTTCCTTTATCAATTCTGGCCCAATCATGACCTTGTATGTTGGGTTATCCCAACTTACTGGTGTGTTGTATTTTCTACCATACAATGCTTCAAACAGTCTCATCTTCAATGATTTCATATACCCATTATTGTAAGTAAACTCAACTAAATGGATATATTCCTCCCACCTATAATTGTTTTCCATTACATACATCCTCAACGTATCTTCAATTATCCGATTAATCCTTTTTGTCTGCCCATTTGACTTTGGGTGATATGTTGTACTGAAATTCAAATTGGTCTCAAATCCTTTAAATAACCCCTTCTGAAAATTGGAAGTGAACTTGGGATCTCGGTCTAAAACTATTTCCTTAGGCATGCCATGTAGCCTAGAAATTTCTCTCATATAAATTTCAGCAATATTGGCTTCCTTATGAATTACTTTTACCAAAATGAAATGTGCATCCTTTGTAGGATTTTCAACCAGTACCATGATGGAATCTTGTTGCCTTATTTTCCTAGGAAATTTGGTAATCAAATTGATAGTAACAACTTCCAATTTCCAATCCTAAATGGGAAATGATTGCAACAATCCCATTAGATGTCTACACCCAACCTTTAGCTTCTGATATTCCATGCATCTAGCCAAAAAATCAGTGACATCGTTATTTATACCATGCCAAAAATATTGGCCTCTTACATTTGTAATAGTTTTCTAATATCTTATATGTCCATCATATGGCACATTATGCATCTCCTTTAGAATTAAATTTCTCAATTCCTGAGAATTGGCAACATAAACATTGGTTCAAAATAGGAGGATTCCATCCTCTTCTATCTTGTAATCCTTATATTTTTGTTGTGTATAATTATGTTGCAAGATTTCTCTAACTTCCACATAATGATGATCTGTTGTTACAACCTCTACAATTATATCTTTCAAATCCATCCTATACATACTAATGGTTGCAACATGCATTTTATGCACCCTTCTATTGAGTGCATCAACCACCTTATTCTCTTTTCCTTCTATGTGCTTGATATCAAAGTTATATTCACTAAGAAATTCCAAGCATCTAGTTTTCCTAGCATTTAGTGTTGGTTGTTCAAACAAATATTTTAGACCACTATGGTCTGTCCTTCAATCAAATTTTATTCCCATAAGGTAACACATCCACATACTTAAGGCGTGTACTACAGATTCCAACTTTGTGTCATGTGTAGCATAATTTATTTCACGATCCTTCAGTTTTCTAGACTCATAAGAAATTACATGCCCATTTTTCAAAAGTACTCCATCGATTCTTTCCTTACATGCAATTGTGCACAAAATAAAATCCTCATATGGATTTGCAACCTTTAAAATAGGGGCACTAGTTGGAAAATCCTTTAAACAATGGAAATTTTATTGACACTGGGCACTCCACTCAAATTTTACTCCTTTTTTTTGGAAAGATATTATTGGGTATGTAATCTTGGAGAATCTCACAATGAATCTCTTGTAGTAACCAATTATACCTATAAATGATTTAACCTATGAAATGTTTGTTATCGTTGACCAACTCTTAATTTCTTCAATTGTTTCTGGATCCATTGTGATACCATCTTTTGAATCAATGTGACCCAAATAATGGATTTTATTTGGATAAAAAGTGCATTTACTCAATTTGGCATACAATTGGTTCTCTCTCAACACTTGTAGAAACATCCTCAAACGTATCACATCCTCCTCCTCTGTCTTGGAATATATGATAATATAATCCAAGAGTACAATTAAAAATTTGTCCAAGAAATATTTGAACACCCCATTCATCAGAAATATAATTGTAGTTGATGCATTTATCAACCCAAAATGCACCACTACAAATTCATAGTGTCCATACCTAGTCCTAAAGGTCATTTTTCTAGTATCCTCTTCTTTTATTATCACTCAATGATATTCTGACCTCAAGTTAGTATCAGAGAATATCTTTTCTCCTTTTAGTTGATTAAATATATCATCAATCCTTGGAAAAGGATATTTATTCTTGTCTGTAACCCTATTCAGTTGTTTGAAGTCAATACATATCCTCAATATTACATCTTTCTTCTTGAAAAAAAGAACTGGGGCACCCCAAGGAAAAACACTTGCGCGTATGTACCCTTTATTTGATAAATATTCTAGTTGTATTTGCAGCTATTCTAAATATGGCGTGCTCATTCTATAGGGATTCTAGGATACTGGGTAAGCTCCAGGTATTAAGTCAATAGAAAAATCTATATCCCTCTTTGTTGGAAATCCTGGAAACTCCTCAAACATGTCTTCAAACTCCCTCAAGACTGGACACTATTCAATACTTGGCTCTTTATCCTTCATTGGATATTCCATATGGGTTTCATATATTTGACACTTTTTTCTAAAACTTGTTTTCAGGTGCAATTCTAAAATCTCCCGGACAGATATAGGCCTTGGAATTCCTTGCATTGTCCTCATATTCCCTTCTTCATTGAGACATGTGAAAACCTTGTTACAATAATCTAAAATAGCATGATGATTTTCTATCCAATCGATACCAATCAATAATTCATAATACCCCAATGATATGATGTTCAAATCTTCCTTACTATTAATTATATTCATGTTTATAGGGCATTCTTTATCAAGATCATTAATTTTTCTCTTAGTTCTAGTAGCTAGATGAAATAACCAAGACTTTTGATGCTTATATTTATTCAAATTAAATATTTCAACTAGCATTGGATCTATATAGATATGACTATCTCCAGAATCATTTAAAATAACTATGGGTTGATTATCAATCTTACCTTTCATGTCAATCATGTGGTATTGATAGTATTCTTGTCTATTGTCCAAGGCTCCATAGATCCTTAGCATGCTTCTTCCCATGTCCTCTATTTTCTCCTCTTGTTTGATGATATCAGAGGTATTTATCTTATCCTCTCGATGAGGACAATATTTATACATGTGATCTCCTTCACATCCCCAACACTTTATGGGTTGTTGTATTGGCCTCTTTCCCAAGGACTCTGTCATTTTATGATCACCTTGAGATGGATGCCCTTGCTAATATGATTGAGATATATTCCTGATGAAAGGTGTCTTGAATCATTTATATCTTCTATACATATTTCCCTTCTTCTTGTCATACCAACAATTTTTAAAAGATGGCCTTCCTCTATTATGTTCATAAAAATACTTGGCTTTTCTTATGGCTTCTTCTAAATTACTGGACTCATCAAACTGAATGTTTTCCTTGTAGAAGGATGGTAGTCCACTCATGAACCTATGAATTTTGACCTTCTCATCTCTAATTAATCTCACATGCATGAGAACTTCCAAGAACATTTTCTCATATTCATCCATAGTCATGTTCCCAAGTTTAAGTTCAAAGAAATATTGCATCTACTTGTCATAATATTTGTCTTACAAGTATTGTTGTTGAAAATATTTCTTGAACTTCTTCCAAGAATTTTTTTCTCAATAAGGTGATTAACCTGCTTTATCCAATCCCACCACATAGATTCTTGTCCTTGAAGGTGGTAGGACAAAATTCTAGCTTATGCATTTGATGAGTAGTTATGCAATTGGAAATATTTTCTCATTCCCATCAACCATGTTTTTTCATCTTCACCTTTCTTGTTTTCTCCATCAAATTATGGTGGCATGATTTTCCTTAGCTCCCCTTGTAAGTTGTCTGACCCATGTCTCTTTCTCTGATGCCTGATGGGAGATACAATACTTGGGTTTCTTACTGACCCTGAACGTGCATATGTTTTTCTGTTTGAGTGTTACGAAAATATTCCTCTGCAGACAAGTGAAATTTTCCTTGGATTACATACCCCTATACTAATATAGAAACACTACAAATGGACACTAACATCCCTTTGAATTAATTTAGATCAACCAAAAAGAGAGAAGGAGAAAGAGTATGATACACCTTGTTTTGAAGTTTGTCCTCGTTGCTTCCAATCCAATCTTGATCTCCAAACGCCTTAGTGCAAATTGATACCTGTAATAGGAAGCAAAGAGAAACAAAGACCTCCTACTCTACAATATTAGATCAAACAAATTCATCTACAAACATCGAAGGAACAATAGACAAGCATATGCAAGAATAAATAAGATTAAAGGAAATAGGCCAAGTATATTAAAATGAGAATCCAAAGAGAATATTTATAGACCAAAATTGATGTAGTTGAAGTATCATCCCCAAGATCTCCTCATATAGCCCTTTCACGATGCTACCAATATCATAAGTTGGATATCTGAAAGCCTCCTCCTTTTCACCTTGTAAATCCCTCAATATATAAGATTGAAAGGCATAACAACCATGAGAAAATGAGGGTATGGTTGAGGATATGGCTCCTTGAGGCTCATATCATATCCTAAAGTGAGGCCCAAGAATGTGGGTCGAACACTGTTGATTAATTGGGTTGGTTGTCATTGATGTCAACCCTTGAAGAATGTCCGGTAGTGAATTTTGATAGCACAAAGGTTTGGGTAATGGACCCAAGTTTGTTTGATGTATAATGGTATGAGTTTTGATATATTTGTAGGTAAGACTATTCTACATGTATAGTATATGTCATTCTATTTCTGGTGGTATGTGGAACACCACATAACTCCTCATGGTTAGAGAGTTATGGCCATGTGAAGTTGGAGAACCCTCATGAGTCATCTAGAAGCCCCAAAAGGTCAAAGTAGTCAAAGTGTTTGCAAAGAAGAAATTGTTTAAATAATAAAGTGAAGTAATGAGTGTAATATAAGTCAAAGTGGATACAAAGTAATTTTTTTGAATAATAAATTTAATGGAGAAATTACTAACTGGACAAGTGGTTAGAAGTGGGTTAGCCCTAAAATAAGGAAAGTGGGTTAAGATGATTAGAAGGTAATTTGAATAATAAAGTGAAGTGATGAGTGTACTATAAGTCAAAGTGGATACAAAATAAATTATTTAAATTATAAATTTAATGGATAAATTACTAATTTGACAAGTGGTTAGAAGTGGGTTAGCCCTAAAATAAGGAAATTGGGTTAAGATGGTTAAAAGGTAACCCCTTGAGGAAGCTACATGAAAGTATAAACAAGAGGCAAGGCTCTCTAATTTTAATCAAACTTGAGCATATTGAATATATACAGGTGACTGAGGTAACCAAAGGATATCTAATCCAAATTTTAGAGGTAAGGTGAAGTAAACAAGGTCGAAATTCAAGGGAGGATAAATTCTTTTGATGTTGCTTTCTAAGGTATGTTATTTACAGGTCATCTCACCATTTTCGCAATAACTTTTTTTCTAGAATGATTCAGACCATAAAATTGGGAGGACATTGAGGAAACGTATCCAAGTAGTTGTGGTATGAATTTCATCTTGTGGGTCGTTGTATTTTTTGAGCTACAGTCCATGGAGAATAGGGTTTGTGGTTAGTCCTGAAACTAGTCTAAAACAAGTGTTTTGGGTAAATACGTCATAAATTATTCATAACAGATCCAAATTAAGTAATAAAAATTGTTTTGGTTAGAGTACAGTCTATAGAATTATGTGTAAAATTTTTAGATCCATACAACACATATTCCGTGCAGGGCACACTCTACAAGTTCGCCCTCTAGAATAAGCTAGATTTCAACAAGGTATGGCATTTTTTCTATAAATCCTTTTCTGAGAGGTTCCAAGTAGTGACACCTAGAGGAATTTAATAAACACACTGAATAACATTGTGTATTATTTTCATATCTTCATTCATTACAGGTACATAGTTATGATTATTTCAAGTTAGGGTTATTGACTAATCCAAAACTAGTCATGTGAGACTAAAGTAAAGTTTGATGAAAATTCTAGTCTCTTGTTGTTAAAGTTAAGGAAAGTTTGAAGGTATGTGATCATATACACCAGGTCTATTACAGAGCTGCAAATCAGATTTGGATTATGAAATTGATGAGGGATTTGTTTTTAGGCACATGTTGGGTACATGGTTGAGACAAGTAGTTGATGAGTTGGCACATACATGAGGTGTATAGTTAATGATGTTAGTACATATTGATGAGTCATAGTTGATGAGTAGTTGATACATGATTGGTAAGTACTTTTTACATGGTTGTATGCACTTGTTTATGTTACAGGTTGATTACAGGTTGATTACAGGTTGTTTGGTACAGGTTGGTACATGGTTGATGCACTTGTTTATGGTACAGGTTGATTATATGTTGAGGTACAGGTTGATGCATGGTTCATTCATGGTTCAATTTATTGGCGCATGTTGTTTGGTGTAGGTTTATTGGCACATGTTTACAATAGTATATTTCACAGTGATAGTGTGACACTGGTTCCATCATTCTACTTATACGTCAGGGCAGTTGGATGGGGAAAGGACAGGTGGTTGTAGCTGGAGAACATAGGGGGTTGTAGCCTCCTTCTAGTTGTATCCAGAGAATTGGGGAGTTGGAGCTTCCCTCAGGTTGTATCCTGAGAAACTAAGGGGTTGGAGCCTCCTTCTAGGTACAGCTGGAAAACAAAGGAAGTTGGTGCTTCCAATGAATGTAATTCTTCAAGACATATAAGAAAAAGAATTTTGTGGTTTTTTCCCGCCTTTGGTTTCCACCTAAAAACACTAGTGTACTTTGTATATGTATGATTTTTCATTTGTTTATTGTTTATTTAATCTGCAAATATTGGATGATAATTCTACATTGATATAACACTTATATTATATGGTTAAAAAGGATTATATTTATCTATTACTGATTCACCCCCCCTCTTAGTAATCCAACAAATACAACTAACCCAATCTGAAAGAGTTGGCCCATATATTAAGCTGGGGGAGATTCCTCCTTTCTCTCAACAACATTAGCGCCCCCTCCCCCCCTTAGTGAGAGATAGAGAGCTGATCCTAGATCATTTATCCCCTATAGTGGTAGAGGGTGTGCAATGTGTGCAGCCAAAGTATGGACAGGGGGGCGTTGGTCTTCATAAATTCTAAAAAACGGGTGGAAATTGCCGACGAAAAAGTGTGTTTTGACCAAACAATGATGGTTTTCCTCCTCCCATATGACTTTGGGGTCATGAAAAATTATTTAATGGTGTCAAGGGGTAGCGACACATCACAAAATGAATATGACACTTAGAAAGGTTCATACGACACTTGTGGAAGTGAATGTGACACTTATCGAGTTGCATACGTCGCTTTGCAACATTTTGCGATACTTTCGACACTTATTTTGCATAACTCAAGTGTGACAATTTTAATGTGTAAAAGATTCCCCCTAAAGTGTGAGGTCAGAAGAGAAACTGATGGCTGGAAAACTTTACAAATTATTCAAAGCAAGGGTGTTGGAGTGGTAGAACCTGAGAGAAGTTGCAAACAACCAACAAACAATATTAATATATGTTCCATTTTCAAGGCAGGGATCCTTATGCTAGGAATACAAATGACTCAAAGCATGGATCCCGACTAATACACTATGGATCCCTGAGAATATTCACTAAGGATATGGCCACCAGAGATACGATGTGGATCCATAACTCCATGACATGAATTTATCATAGCCACGAAAAATACACAGTGGAGCTATGAGATGACAAAACATAGTCATAGATCAATAAAAACTAGATCTATGTGATCCTATATATATCAGTATGCTCAAATGATCTACATCACATCCTGGGAAAATAAGAAAACAAAGTGAATTCCCAACCCAGGGTACTCGACCCAATATCGATGTGGTACAAATCTATCCATGTGAATAGATGATTTGATGTCGAACATGGTGGAAAACACTTGATGATTGATAATTGGGTTAAACCATTAACAAGTGCGAGAGAAATCACCAATGATGTCAATGACTCCTAGGGTACCCTAGTACATTCTAGCAAATGTGAATAAATGAGTTGAGGTAGAATATTAGTGGAATCATCCGATTAAAGGTGAATGATGTAAACCTGCTATCAGAAGCGAGGAGGCTTGCCATTGAGGCATGCAGGTCCCAAGGTAATAATTGTTTTCTAAGTCCAATTCTTGGATAATGTGTTGAATTTGACATGAAAAGACTCTTTGAAGGAGGGCCCTGATGTTTCCCTCGTCATCAACATGAAAATGACACAGGATAGTGATGTAGGATGGTGAATCGAATGAGTATGGACAAACACAGGAAATGGAAACTGGTAATTACTGCATATGGATTGTTTGAAGTGAAACTTCCCTTAAACATGATGAGGCACGACAACTGACTTGACAACATTGACTCGACAAGTACCAAGAATGTAATCTGATGAAAATAAGAGAAATATTTGAATTGATGAAAAATTATGGTGACACATGCAATTGGTATGACTCAGAGACAAGAGGATTACCCAACTGTAAGACAAGACACAAACAAGTTCCATATTCAAGGGTGCCAATAGTTTCCATAAATGATTCTTAAAAAATTGATCTACTTCAATTTTCCCCCCACCCAGATAGATGAGTACCCCTTTCTTTTTAACGAGGTTGAGGAGGATAACAGATTCTCATTATATCTAACCCTTCGGATGAGTCCCTTGACATATGTTTAACAAACCTAAGGAAAGAGAGGTACGGTCCCAAATGCGTCCTAGAGATTGGACTCGCATAGGTCCTTCAATGCATATTTTTATGAGCCCAAAGAAGGTAAACTCAGTGTTTTTCCATGTTTAGAGAGTCTGAAAAGAACTTAAAGGTGAGTCCATGAATGAATTTTTCATAAATTTAGTCTCCCAATCCCAAAAAAAGTGTAAAACAATACATGGGAGAACTCTTCTAATCATTCTTGATTAGAGTGTTCCTTTTTCATAATTAGTCTCACCAAGCCGAAAAAAAGATAAACTACCACTCTACCACTCCAAGGCAGCCTTTCAAACCTTTTAATGAGTGTGAAAATAATAAATCACACTCGATAATAATTTCATGTTTAGGGATTTTGAAAAGAGCTTAAAAGGAAACTCCAAAGGGTTCCTTTTTCATATGGATTTTATGAGAGTCCAAAAAGAAGATAAAACTGTAGTCAGTAAACTACTCTCGTGTTTTAATGAGCATGAGAAATAAAAAGACTGATCTCGATCGCAAGAGTTACTACATTATGATGGGAAGGATCCTTGAATGAGGATCACTCCTATAAGTTTTCTAGAGGTAGTTTAATTTACATCTTAGCATTGATAGAAGCTAGTGGTTTCTCTCCAACATGATGTCCATTGGCCAGAGACCTTCCTTCCAAAGCCTTGTTTCCTCCAGTGACTCTTCTTATTTCCTCATTTAGGTTATGCAGTTTACTAATGGGAAAATTTTCACTAGGTGGAGAAAAGAAGGTTCAAATGTCGATCGAGAATGAGAGTTAGTTTGGATGGAGGTGGGTTTGTTTTATTTTAGCGATCTTGAAAAAAGATGATGAAATATGCTCGTCTATACTAGGTACTACCGAAGGAAGATATGAGTCCTAAGGATTGTTGATTCTGAGTCAAAATCATGTTTAACATGGAAGCACATAGTGAAGGGAGTAGGTAAAGGAAAAACCCCATGAGCGAGGAATCCTTAAGAAGAATTGCACCTACACTCTCAAAACCATTATGTCCTAGAAAGGGACATTATTTGCTACAACATTATTGAGATCTAGAGTTGTATACTCAAGTTGGCCAATAATGATAATATTTCCTTGATGGAGAAATCATTATTATATGAAACATCGAAAGATGTGACTATGAATCGTGCATAGAAAAAATACGACCAAGTAACAAATTATAATCGAGTGTGTTGACTACTTCAATATCTATTGAAATAATGTTACTCTTCAATGTCTGTACAATGATACAAAGAGTACTGTGGGTTGAAACCATGTCCATCAAATGCTTTTAGGGTGGTAGGGGATGAGGTAAGTTTAGGAGAACCATGGGCTCTCCAACAAGGAAAATAAATGACACAAGTGGAGGCTCCTCATCTAAAAGGCAGATGCGATGGGGTAGTCTTTCCACCAACAAAACTTAGTTGGAAGCTAAGTGGTGGGATCGTTCTCCTTAAAAATAATCTAAATTAAATATAATTATGTTTGACTCCTCGAGATCCATGGCTCAATGGCTGACAAGAAGGTTTTAAGTTGACTTGGAAGTGTTGTAGAACTTGAGGGTTGACATAGTGTAAGGAGCTTGCACCAAATCTTCAATGATGTTGTAGTTTTAGACAACGGGCATTAGTATTAAATGTGTCTTTTTGAATTATGCCCTTCTGTGGGTGAAATGTTGCATCATCAATCGAATTATCAATTTGAAGAGGACTAGAAGATGGAGGAGAAGTGGAAATAGAGGGTTGTTCGACAACCTTCCCTTTAGTCTAATAACCTAGAGGAGTGTCATAGGTATTTTCACGAGTCGTGACATTAACCATTTTAAACATGTACACCTCAAAGGAACTTGTGGAAGCATCCCAATGGTGGGAATGACTTGTTTCTAGGGGAAGGATTTTGCGAAACCAAATGTGCTTGATGAACTGGTTGGGAGGTACCCTTCATATATTTAGCAACAATCTCACGATGAGGAAATCCTTTCATGTAGTAGTATTCCTCACAAATCATACAAGAAAACTTAGGCTTCCTAGTTTTTTGAGTATCAGTAGTCTTTGAATTATCATGTTGGTTATAAGATTTCTTGGATTTACCCTTGTTTTCCTTCTTACCTCCTGGTTTCTAAGATGAACCATATTGGACTACATTTCCTCGGAGGTTTGACAAGGTTCATAAGTAGGTTTGGTGTTTGGAACATAACTAGATTCCAAAGCAGGTCTTGAAGGATCATTCAATGACGAGGAGTGTTAGGGATCAGATCGTAAATTGTGTCGGACTGGGAGTAAACCAAGTTCAAATACTATGCATGACTGAGAGCCTACTCCTTAGTAACTATGTTTCCCATAACAACATTGTGGGCGATGGGAGGCAAAAATGACTTTGTAAACCAATGTGTGAGGTTGGTGAATGGGGTCTTAATGAGCTATATCCATCATCTCAGGTCATGAGTATGATAGGATATGTGGGTGGAAGAGGATTCTTGAAGTGATTTAAAATGATATGTGTCAATATTGTACCATATAGGAAATTGAAAATGCATCAGAAAATCCATGGAAAAAGAAATTGAAGTTGTAAAAGGAGTTACGTGGAAGTTTATATGTACCATTTCGTTGTCACCCTATAAGTTTTCTCTGAAAAATTATAAGACAAATGGAATCATCCATCAAAGAGTTGGAAGAACACCATAAATGGAAATTCATAACATTCTTGTTAGGATCTTCCCTGGTTTTCCTTCAAATTTTGAGATGTTATATGGTAATTTGGCTTAAATGGTGGGCCAAAATGGGGCATGATGAATGGGATCATTGGTTAAATTTGACAGATATGGTAGATCTAAAGTAGCCAAGAATGGTATATTTAGGTTAGACCTTATGTTATTGGTGATAACCATATTGTTTGGGAGCACCAGTAGGACTATATCAAGGTTGTGAAAGACAATAAAACTAGATGGTCCTCCCATAAATGGTGGTTTCCCTGGTTGTCCACTCATGTAAGGTGGTTCTCCTAGTTTTCCACCCATATCTTGTGTGATGATGGAGTGGATGGACCTCCTACATACTGGAATTGACTTGACAACCCCATGATGTATGGAGGTGGAAGGGACTATTACATCAGTCTTGGGAACCCATATTGATAGAACATGGATTTCGCTAGAAGGAATTCCCGTGGGGTTTCCATATTGATAGGGCATAGTTCCTTGCGAAGGAATTCCCGCCAGATTGGTTCCATCCCAAAAAGGATTCATAACCCATGGATATGGATTTATAGGGTATAGGTTAGTGGTATTATGGATAGAAGGGATTTCAGGAGCGGATTTCCCCTAGGCTTATTGAATTTGCAACCATGTAGTTTTCCCCCAACTAAAAAGGTGCCTTGCAACTGAAGGTTGCCCCCTAGTTGATAGTTGGCCTCCCATTGAAGATTGAAATTCAATGTAGGGAGTACTAATATGTGATGTGTGATATGGAGGTTGAGTAACTTGTGTAACCGTGGTTTTTTGAATGACTTGACTACTAGATATTCTCCCGATGGACCGACCAAGTAAAGAACTTGGTGTGTGCATGTGTGGAAATAATGAAGCATGGATATGACCTAACTCATGTGTGAAGGGAGATGAATGTGCAAGTGGTTGATTTAGGGTTACCTGGGTCACCAATGTTTACAATAAATAAGAATCACCGACAATATCAACTACAGGAGTTGTGGAAAAGGATAAATTCCCAATTCCTTCATGAAAACAAAAAATCGGTGGGTCCATGCAAAAATATGGTGTAGTGGTTGAATCAGGAAGTAAATAGTAAGAAGAAAATGCATAAGAATATATCTAAGATGGTGGATCAGTGGATGGTAGGCTGAGTGGATCATTAAAAAACTGATCCATGTAATATGAAAGGATTTCTACGAAGGTTGTGACTGGTTCTTCAATGTGTTGGCCACTTCCAAGAGAGATGCTCCCGGTTTTAGAAGGGTGATCCACGATTACTACTTCGTAAGAAAGATTATGTTGAGTTTCTTGAGTGTTAGGTTCCATACTGTGAAATATTCGATCCTAAGTCTGAATACGAAAGTCAAAGAAGCACACTCCTATGAAAACTAAAATAAATCAACCAAGCAAAAACACATTTGAGGATCTTCTGAAGATGGGATATCAAGCCACCACTGAAGAAGTGAGAAGCACTTACCCTGACCTCCATGTAACAACCCTTCTCAGTGAAAGAAACCCTTGCTTTTGTGGGATGACACTCCAAGGGTTTGAGAGTTTGATATGACATATTCCCCAAGTACCATGGGAATCCCCCCATAGTCACCTCTATAGGTACCTAGCAAAGGCCACTAAGGTTACCAACTCACAGTCAACCTTTGGGTGAGTGCAGTAGACAGTCGAGACCGAACGTATGGGTAGGGTATCAAATTCTAAAGATTTTCAAGAGAACTAAAGACAAGTGGAACGGTAGGACTACAAAGGACCTGAAATGGATTCAGAGTTCATGAATCACTGGGACCAAATTAAAGTAGTGGATTTCCAAGAACAACCCCCAATATATGATCTGTCCACTATGATTGGTTAAGATTTGGAGGAGTAATATCCACTGCTCTCCAATACATGACCTTGTGTTTATTCCTTGTGTGAGAGGGGCTTCCTGGCTATGCTTATATGAAAGTTGGATTTATACTCTCTTTAGTTTTCTATAGTCTATTTAGTAGTCTTGGACAATTTACTCACTTCCCTATTCCAAAGACCCTAATCTTGCGCTATTGTTGGTGAGATAAAACACAAAAATATTCTAGTTTATTTTATTAGTGCGTGGTTTATTTTAAATGAATTTTAACTCAAAGGATTCACATAGATGAAACTGATGATGTGAGAGAGACTCAAGTCCAATAGAATGCAAAACATAAATATGCAGTTTTTTCTTTCGATGAATTCTATGCATGGGAAGGATACGAGTTATATTATTCTTAACAAAAGAAAGCACTCAAAATGATTCAAATTTCAATTTTTGGGATCAATACGATGCCAAACTACCAAGAAAATTTTTCCGAAAACCAAAATGCACATGCAAAACTAGCTCCTTTTCCAAAACATGAACCAAATTTTTTTTCCTAATGAATGCAAAATTTATTTGTTTGATTAACTATGGAAGGAGATATGAATTTTTTTTGCTTATTATCTTTCATATGAAAGAGCTCTAATTTTAATACCAGGAACTATGAGGCAAAAAGTAATCAAACAAAGCACACTAAAGAATGATGAGAACATAAAGAAAAAAAGTAGTGTATGACATGTTCAATCAAGAACTCAAAAATGCAAAAGAGATAAAAACATCATACTTTATAGTCTTCAATAATTGAGTAAGAAATCAATAGTCCAGTGATCAACAATCTTTCTTGTGATTTCCTCTAATCAATCAGATAATCAAAAATAGTTGCAAAAAGGGGGAAACCAAATCTCAGAGAGAAAGGGTCGATTTTGCAATCAAGAAAGAAAACACAAACTCAATAAAAACTAAAAATAATGAAGGACAACAAGTTTATAATAAAACAAGATCCAAATTCAAAGAGAAGAAACTTTGAGCTAAAGAGGAATATCTAAAGGATAGACCCAACAAGAAAAATACTTGAAAATTTCGCTAGAAAGAGGAAATCAACACTCTGGTAACCAAGACACTAGAGTTCTACAACGCTCCCTAGAAGGCTCCGGGGGAGCATTGATCAAGAAACAACGCCCTGGTTTGAACTACAGGGGAGTGCTAGTTCTGAAGAAAGTTTGAAAAAGATTCAAAAAGATCAATAACTTACAAAATTTCAGTAAAAGGCTTTGTAAGAAAACTAGAAAAGACAAGGAAGATGAAATATTGATACCAAATCAACAAGTAGGATCTAAGGATAGGAAAAAGTCTCAGATGAACCAAGAGAAGAAAAAATGAAATTTCATTCCCCAGTGGAGTTGCCAAATTATGTTATGGAAATATGCCCTTGCATACATGTGAAATTTCCCTTGGATTACAGACCCCTATACCAAGATAGAAACACTACAAATGGACACTAAGACCCCTTTGAATTTAGTTCAATCAATTAGAAATATAGAAGGAGAAAGAGTGTGATGTACCTTGTTTCAAAGTTTGTCCTCTCTTCTTCCAATCCGAGCTTTATATCCAAACTCCTTAGCCAAATTGATACCTACAATCGGTATCAAAGAGAAATAAAGAACTCCTACTCTACAATATTAGATCGAAAAAATTCATCTACAAATATTGAAGGAACAATAGACAAGCGTATGCAAGAATACACAAGATTGAAGGAAATAGGCCATGTATATTAAAATGAGAACCCAAAGAGAAAAGTTATAGACCATGAATTATGTAGTTTTGACAGCCTCCCCAAGATTTCCTCATCCAACCCTTTCACGATGCTACCAAGATCATAAGTTTGATATATGAAAGCCTCGTCTTTTTCACCTTGGAAAGCCCTCAATATATAGACTTCAGAGGCATAAAAACCATGACACAATGAGGGGTATGGTTGGGAATATGGCTCCTTGATGCTTGGATCAGATCCTAAAGTGAGGCCCAAGCATGAGGTTCAAACACAACTATCCCAATCTCAAAGAGTTGGTCCATAGATTAAGGTGGGGGAGATTCCTCCTTTCTCTCAACAACATCGAAACTCCCCCCTAGTGAGAGACAAAGCATTGATCCTAGATCAATTATATTTTATAATAGTAGAGGGGGCACTATGTGTGCACCCAAAGTATGGACAAGGTGGCATTGGTCATCATAAATGATCAAAAAATGGTCAACATTTCCAAGGAAAAAGTGTTTTTGGACCAAAACATGATGCTTTTCCTCCTCCCATATGACTTATGGGTCATGAGAAACTATTTTAATGGTTTAAAGGGGTGGCGACACCTCACAAACTGAATGCGACACTCTGGAATTTGCATATGGCACTTGTGACAATGAATGTGACACTTATTGAGGTGCATACATCACTTTGTGACACTTTGCAACACTTGAAACACTTAGGGTGCGTAACTCAAGTGTGACAATTTTTATGTGTAACATTGAGTTCCTTATGGAATGATGATGTTCATGCCTACTAGTACTCCTTGATCATCTAGATCCTCCATGATCATCCCTCCTATCATGAGATTTAGAAACTTCCAATTGCTTGGCACTAGATTCTTTCCTTAAGCTTGAATCTTTGTTGACTTGTTTCTATAACATATTCAGGATTTGTTATATCTCCTCTTGATATTTCATTATCCTTTGATTATCGACTCTATAGTTTTGTACTTCTCTTTCCAGGCTTCTCATACTTATATGATCCCGCATGTACCTTATTCCATTTGACTCAATCTCAGCATTACCCATGGTGATATGCAAACCTCTAATTTCTTCTCCATGGCTATAAGATCCTTGATAATCCTACATATCTCTAGTTCTCACGTAGGAACTAAATTATGCTTTTATGTGTCTCTAATTCTGCAATAATGTGCATCCAATAATTGCTATTAGAATTAAGCATATTGCAAAATTTTTATTAATTACATTACATGTCATTATTAATATCAAATTATGAATAATATTAATACATAATTTTATAATCTAATTCCTTAAATGCATTCTTCTCTGCAACAATTTTTCGAAGGTTGTGCACATGCCTCATTATGAGTTCTGAGTGAAACATTACAACAATTACATGTTGTAATTTCCACTATTTTACTTCTAAAGAAAACTCTTTTATCAATTCAAGATAAATTTTATTACCCAAATAAAAATTATTGGTGGAAATATGTCTTCAAAACGTCAATACCTTTCCAATGACTATTTGTTTGTTCAAATCTGAGCTCCGAGATGAAAATTATGGCCTAGAGAAGTTTTGACTATTTTTCCCAATTTATCCTTGTATGTTACAACTTCCTTCTTTCTCTTCCTACACATTTTCAAGTACCCATAACCCAAATATAACTCCATCGTTGTCTTCTATGGTTCATAATATTTCCATAGACTACTGTTGTGCCTCAAACAAATTTCTGATCAAAGAGTTATTCCCTTTGGAAGTAAATTGGTCTTAAAATTTTACCTCAATTGTTTCAGCTCTAACTTTATCATACATACTTTGTTTTGCACTCAAAATAGGTCATTGGATAGATCTCTTTGAGTACCTTTATTTAATCTATAGATACATAGTGTACCTTGGCACACTCAGCTTTTGTGGTTTTCGACCGGCTTAAAATATCGTTTAGGTCCTCTAAATCACCCCGCAAGCTCATGACCTTAAAAAACCCAAACAATTATTAAAATTTTGTATTTTTTTTCTTTGATAACCCTCCTTTAATATACATCATCTATCTCAAAATTAATACAAATATAAACTATTGATCCACCCTCCATCAACGATCAATAATTGTCGATTCCTTTTTGCAAACCAAACTTTCCCATCAATATTCTCGATGCTCGATCATCGACCATCAACCATTCCTCTTCACAAACAAACATTTCTCATGAATCTCATTGATCCATGACCTTTGGTTATTGTAAATTGATGAATTCCTTTTACAACCAACTTAGTTAAATTTTCACCGAACCCTCGCAATCATTCGTCGTCCAACTCTTTTATGACATGGAAGCTATGTCGAAATGGCATGACTAGTCATCCCAAGGTATCAAATTGGTTGATGTGGAATGACACATGGATGTTGATATTGGTTGTTGATCTCGTGATCAAATGTGACCTTGTCTATTGATTCATCAACTCTATCCAGCTTCTACAGTGACCATTAAAACTCATATTTCAACCTTCGATGTCGAATTTAACTCTACAATTTTTCACATTAGCTCCATGGAACCTATTAAATAGTTTCGATTCATTTAAACATGAATATTGACCATGATTTTGGGAATTTGACTTTGATTTTCTCCCTATTTTCCCCCAAATTCGCACAGATCAAAGTTTGCAATAGGGAATTTACCCAAATTCACATTGGTTCTTGGCCCATATGGGTTGAATGTTGAACCAAAATCTCTGATATCATATTTTAATGCATGCAACCCCAAGTTGGGTCACGTCACTGCTAAAACGACTCAACAAAAATTTATGATACTAAATCTAAATGCGAAAAATAGCACAGATCATGACATTCAAGTTCATTCAGTTGTCCATACAAATAAAAATGTAAATATAATCACTCTTATTGTGTTGAACAACAATTAAATACATACAAACATTATTAAACCATAAAATAGAGACATGAATGGATCTTTCTTCTCACAGTAAGAAACATTAACCAAATATAACTCAGATTAAAATGCACAATAATTGTATATCAACATTCAACACATCAACACATGAGGGAAGAACACTTATCTTATAAAATGATGCAACCCATTTGAGAGGATATACATTCCTCCCAACCATAGTCTTGTTGTTCCAGTTATCAATAGCAAGACACCCTCGATCTAGGGCTATGAATCCATAAGAGACGGTGGTCCCTAAGGATGGATAATGTTCCCCTCTCACATTCAAACTCACAACTAATTCCAGTCCACCAACTCTCTTCCCCTCAGCCTGCACAACCCAAGGGATGGAATCCCCCTTCACTAATCATAGTCCCTCTATCATTTCCACTACCCTCCAGGGATTCTAGGACATGTTGGATAGGAATTCCTCTTGACAGGACTTCGAGAATTCTTTAGTTGCAACATGAATTAACTCACCAACAAAATCAGTGCTTCCTTCGATGAATTATAATAAATTCAATCCAAGGATCACAACATCTTTGTCCACAAAATTCTAGCTCCAAACAACTCCCAAACATGACCATAACATCTACCTTCAATATTAAACACTTAGAGCTCCATTGCTTTCTAGAAAAATCCATGTAAAAATAGATCTCTATTGCAAAAATGTGAATGCATAATTCTGGTCTAGTACCCATACGAATTTCCTTTGCTTCTCTTGCTTGCTTGACTTTCACTCTTCCCCAATATGATTGTACATGGCCTTCATTGTCTCAATAACTATGGGATGTGAATCTCATACCCACCCTCTTATATTAATTCGATGATTAGGATCTAGAACACTAAACAACTAATGGAAGGTTCATGGTAAGGATAATTTTGAAAGAAATAAGAAATAGGTTTTGGATTAATAAACATGGGTAAACTCTTCCCCACATTGGACCCCTTCCCTCTTTTGTGGATACTTAGCCACAAAATATCCGTTTGTGTCCATATGCATCTAGAAATGCATTTTATTCATTATATTCAATTTACATCATTTACATATTACATCGCTTTGGCTCTTGGCCACATACTACATTTACAATATACATCACTTGGCTCTTGACCATGTCCTACATCTATAATATACATTTGTAGTTTGGGGTTTGAAAATTGGGATGTTACATTACTTGTTGTAAAATGGTCCTCTTTATCAAAGAGTAACCACTAGGTGGTTGGTTCTGATTTATGGTGGGACCACAAGTATCTAGGGTTTTTCTATTAAGAATGTATTTATAGAGCTAGAAGGATATGCAATTTTTTGTCATGTGTTTTTGGAATTGGAACTTTACTTAGTGAGAGGTCATCCTACCTTAAGAGGCCCATGAAAATTGGTTTCTCATTTGGAAATAATTAATAAAAGGATTGTATTTCATATATTTCATGCCATTGTCTCTTCTATATGCTTTCCTACATTTGTATTTCTCTAAATACCATGCTTGTGGCTCACGTTTAAGGGTTAAGGGTTGCAATAACTAGTATCAAATATCTTTCTTGAGCCAACATGTATTGATGTTTTAGAAAACATTTTTTTAGTAGACACATGTTCTAGCATAATTAAGTAACATATAGATATATTTTTTAGTGGATAAATCTATGGCTAAGGAAGAATATGCATAAATAATATAGGTGGTATCCCTAGTTAGACACCCCTATGAACTATGTTGGTCCCCATTTAAGTAAAACTATTACAAAGAGAACATATATGGATTTGTCTTCCATGTACCCTCTGGTATATAGGAATCCCCCTAGGCATGCCTAAAACAAATATTACATAAGCATATATCCATCATATTGCTATAGTACATAGAGAATAACACTCAGGGAAATCACTCTCACGTACTAGAGAGTCGAGTGATAAGGTAAAGGTAATGTCTATACTCGTTAGATAGAACTGTGAAATATTCGATCGATTACTATTGTTCAAAACCCTTTGACATATTGAATAGATATATTAGTTGACACTCCTTTGTTCTTAGTACCTTGAAAATACTAATCTCTACAACACCAAAAATGAAATTCCTACATATTTGAGTATATAAGTTTAATAGCCTTAATTTACACCCTGCATTATCAAGTGGAACACAACAAAATATGCAAGCCAAAACACAACCTTCAAGTCAATATTTATATATTTCTTGAAGGGTGCGCTAGTCATCTATGGGATAACCAATGACATGTCTCTTGTCATTAGTCTACAACAAGTGACACCCTCTTACAACTTCTATATTTGTGAAGTTTCGAAGAGATGGATGAGGGATGAGTTGGTTATTCTTGGCATGATACTTGGAACTCATATCATTCGATTATCCATTGGTCTCTTTAAGATATAGGAGCTCTCCCAAGCCTCTTCCAAGAATCTGTAAAAGGAAGGTTTCTCTTGAGCATGGAGAGGAAGAATAATTTACAAATACATGTTGAAAAAATTCAAAGGTACTTCTCCATTCTATAATAGCCATAGTCATATTTCCTAGTCTGGTTAAGAAGTTGAGGAGGACTAAGGAGCAAGGGGAATGGAGGAGTGCATTTACACTTATAGGTAAATTTTTAGGATGTATTTCTCTATTTTTCATTTGACATATATATATATATATAACTTATTTCCCCCCTTCATAATGTTCATTTTCGATTATATATGTTAGATTTGGTTTATGTATTCATAGATCATGTTAGATCTAAGCTAGATATAGGATTCTAATGCTAAGAAGAGAAGTGGGAAGGAATTTTTTGTCAGTTCTGTACAAGAAGAAATTTGTAGGAGATGGAGTGGGAACTCAAGGATTGTAGTAGCCGAGATAACCGAGGAAAAACTTCAAGAAAAGGTATGTCATCCAACCATATCTTAGATTAAATATGAATCAGATTTATTCTTTCTAGGGAGAATCATAGAAGTCTATCCCACTATCTTTCTAATATCCCTAAGAAAATCCTAGGGAGATCTTGTCAGTCAATTGGTGATGTTTTCTTTGTAACAAAACTAACAAATCCTCATGGAAGAATCTTTTATTCTTCTCTAGTTTAGTTTCTCATTCCCTTTCACCACTATTCTATGTTTATGAGTTTGTTTTTATCTTCCCTAGTACTCCTTCAGAGCATAGATCTCTTAGATCTGAAAGATTTGAGATAGATATTTTATTTTTCCAAAATTTTGTATTGTGTCGCTTGTATATTTTCAAAGACATAGCGACAATGTCACTAGTTGAATAGATATTGACCAATGACACCCAAGAGATGGTCACTTGTTGTATTCTATATGACCCATGAAAAACCATGTAAGATTCAAAAATTACAATTTTTCCAGACATTTTTGGTCATATCTGGAAGTGTCGGATCTCAGGAATCTATAATTGGTCTATGTTTCTGGATCATATCTTTGTTTGAGCCTTTTTTTTCACACATTTTGTCTCCAATATAGATTTGAAGTGTGTTGGTGCGGCTTGTTTGGATTGACTGTTTGTGTTTGTTTGTTGTTTAGTAATCCATTGAGATGGATTGGGCACCCAACATATCTAATTAGATCTTGTAGTGTTTCATATCGGATTGAATTTGGTTGATTTTCCCTCTTGCAATTTGTGTGAATTTCTAGATCCACTCTCATTATGAGTTTTGGGTTGAGGTCCCTGAAAAGACATTGGAGTGTGATTCCAAGCATCACTACAAACTTTCTACAATCCTTTCTTGTTGATTTGTTGGTTTTCGATTTGAAAGTTGTTGTTCTTGTTTATATGAAGGAACTTTTTGCATCATAATTGGAAAAAACAAACATAAAATATTGCATAAAATATTTTGATCATTGAAGACAAAGTTCATTGTTGAAGTGTTTGGTTTTCATATCTTGTTAAAATTGTGGTTTTGATTTGTTTTGCATAGCTTCTTGGTTCTTGTGAGGTTGGATTGTTAAGTTTGCAAAGAAAATATCTCTTTATATCCCATAGCTAGAATTCATTGAGTTGAACAATTTCATTGACATATTTTCATTTCTTTGGTTGGGTCAAGAGTGACAAACAACATCAAAGTTTCATCCATTTTCCTTTGACAAAAGAAGAAACCATAAGAAAATATTGTGTAATAAAGTTAAATAGACTATTTTATTTTCTTGTGAACCAATAATAGATAGTCTTAGGGCCTTGGAATAAGACTTGCAAGTAAACTCTCCAATCCCACCAAATGAAAACTAAAAGTTATTAAAGAGTGTAAAACCCATTTTCACAATTGGTGTGTCAGGATACTCCTCTAACACAAGAGTTAAGAACAAAGTTGTATTGGGTCAAGTAGGTTGATTACCCCTCTCTGCTTGTATTAGTGTTTTATATATTTCTGCGATTACTATGTATACAGGGGTTTCGTTTGTGACAAAAATCTCCCTAAGGTATCAATTTTGAGGCTTTAGGATGATTTACCCTGCCCTTACATGTGGTCGTACCTACGACTATTCACTTGGTCATAGATTGTGAGGTGGTATCCTTAGTGACCACTCCTAGGTAGCCTAAAAAGGTGACTATAGACGTTTCATGTGGTTGTAAGACTATAGGTTCAAGTTATATTTGACCAAAAAAAATCACCAGGCACCCAAACGTTTGGCATATCCTGCAGGTGTAAATGAAGTCTCACCCAAAGTATCTATTTGGATTGTAAAAACCAAGTTTCTGCAGTAGTGAGGGAATGGGAAGTGACAAATCCATTCATTCTTTCTTATTGTTTATGTGTGTTGTTGGGCTCCAAATATGTCATAATTTATACCATGTAAAACCTCCATTCATAAGCATAGTACCGCACTTTTAATACATTTTATAGCCATTATTTTGTTACTTACTACTAAATACATCCATTCTACCTTGTGGTTAATTATTGTTGTTTTCTTGTCTTTTTAAAGATTTTTTTAACATGATTTTATCTATGATGGTTTAATTATATGTTTACATGTCCAAGAAACATGTTCCTACACATTCTCGTACCATGTCTGGTACCAGAGGGTTCTATAGTCATCTGATACATGTTGGTACCGGAATCCCAGCGACATCCAGTACCATAAGTTTGCTTAATTTCCGAGCAGATGAGGATTATTGTTAAAATTTGGGGACATGGGTTTTCTCCAAAAGGATGTTGAAATGCATAAATGTATCTCAAAATTCACCCAAATCGCACGTTTGGACCTCCATCTCAGGGGGAATGATTCATCCCAAAATCAACAATTAATTCTAAACTTAAATATTGTGCCTTGATTTACATGTGGATGGAAGAAGATCTTGCAAAGCCTCCAACTTGGTTTTAGAAAAATCAGCTAGCTTCAAAACCTAGAAACCATTTTGTAAAATTCGAAAGAGATTGGGAGATCTTGGGGGATATGTAATGCCAACTTTTACAAATAGACTATTTTTTCCCATATTTAAAAAAATGAGATTTGTGTATTTCCTAGATTAGGAGAAGTTTGTTCAAGGTTTTTTTAAACCTGATCTAAGTGTATAAATAATGGAGGAGGATTGAGAAGGAGAGGCATTATGATCACTAGGTTTTTTATGTAATGGAGGAAGATTGATGTTAAAATAAAAATGCTCTTATGATCTGTTTTGTTGGTACTAAAGCCCTGCATAATGATGTTTACAATGTTGTGATCAAATTCTTTTGTTGCTAACGATCTCTATTCATGAAAACTGATGCTTGGTAAACATCTTCCTTAGTCTTTGAAGCTTTTAGGGCGAGTCTTACTATGTGGAAAGGGCCCAACACCAGGGAAACTTGTCCCTTTGTATTTTGTTAGTATAGGTTTAATTTCCTTTATTTGTAGATCATCGTAATTCTTTGATTTAATTTAAATCATATGCACATTACATTTTAAATTGTGTTCAATAAACAAATCTTCCTATGTGATTGATTTTATTCTTGTTTGTTAATGTGAATTTAGTTGTTTTTGAAAGGAATGAAATTAAATTTTAGAGTGTTGATTATTTACTTGATTTCCTTAAAATGATTTAATTGTATCATAGATCTAAATTCTAGTCTTGGGTAATTAAAAACTTATGAAAATTATATGATATTTGTGTTCTTGAATCATGACTTCAAGATTAAAGTGTTTCTTGATTAAGCCAGTACTGTATTCAATCTTGAGTTTGCATGTGTGAAACTTAGAGTGGTAAATTGGTCTCTGGAATTATAAATTGAGGTACAATCCTTTTTTTTTTTTTTTTATCTTTCCACTATTAATAAACATATAATAAGAATGTGAATGAATAGATCTTAAGAATATAAAAAAAAACAGAATAAGATTCAATAAGTCATTGAAACAAACACCTTGAATTTGAGTTCGAACAATGATTATGAGAACAAATGATAGATATGAAGATTGTGTGGGTTTAATTTTCCATCAAGCAAAGTTAAATGATCTTTTAAAGTATATGGAGCCATTGAATTTATGACATGCCTAGATATGGAACCTGTTATTGAAATATAAACTTTGTTTCGTTCGAGAGAGTATCATTGTAAATAAATTGAACAATATCCATAATTTTAATTGGAAAAGATTAGACTCGGATTATATGCCTTAGTTTGATCCTGCAAACTCATTTTGCACTTTATTCTTTAATTCATGAGTTTTTAGTATCTTATAGTTCCAATTTCTTTTATTACTCTACTTTTTCTCACTTTCTAGTTCTTTACCTTGAATTTGGAGTTTCAACATCTTTCTTGGTTTGAGTAAGTAGGAAATATTTGGTATTGATTTAATTTAATGATCTCGAAGCTCCTGTCTTTTAATTTTCTAGTAGTTTCAATCACCAACGAAGGAATTAATGACTTAACTCGGTAGATATGACCACCTTATGATGGGTTTCTTCCTAAGGTTATTGGGCTAGTCTCAATTGTTTTGTGTGCTTGTCGACACTAGTTTAGATTATGTTAGACTAGGCTCTAATCCCTCATTTCCTATGCTTGTACCTCTAAGTATACGACTCCCTGGTTGAGAATTTAATGTTGGGAATTAATAGTGCATATATTTAGCCTGTCATTTTTGGCATTGTTGTCGGGGAGTTGTAAATGGTAATAGGTAGTATTTGAATTAGATTGATATAATTGTTTTGGATTAGTTTTAAGGACGAACTAAGGGCAGAGAGAAGATGGTAATACGTGAGGGAAGATCCCATGCATCCACTTTAGTGGGGTTGCTTCAAAGTTAGGTTGTTCTCTCCCTTTCATGCATAAGTGGTTTTTGTTAATTCAAGCGTGTTTTTCCTTCTTTTATGCAAAAGTGTGTTTTTATTTATTAAAATTTAGTTTTATTTATGATGAGATGACTTGTTCGAACCAATAACCTGGTGACAACAAGGTCCCATTAACGCAAGGAGTTCAAGTTTGGTGTGTTTTATTTTTGAAAATAGTTTTAATTTCTTAGTGTTAAAATTCAGATCTTTGATGATAAATCATTTTTGGGGTTCTCTAAGAACCCCTGAGTTCTAATTTTTGCTGTGATATAGGAATCATTATCTAGCTAGAGTAATTCATGGATCATCAAGAGCTTGAAAAATGTTCCTCCAATAAATTTCTCACCTTGTAGTAGCACCTGGGATATCTACCTCTCAGGAAGAGCATATCTTTACAACAGTCAAGAATTTGTTTGTATTTCCACAAGAATATTTAGAAGTCCCTTTGGATTCCTCTTGTCAATTTTTTTAGGAGACTAAAGAATCATGGATAGAATTCAATGAAGAGAAACCATCGGAACTTGATATTCATGATTTCTTAACATTTCTCTCAACAGATCATATATGTATTCCAAAGACCAATCATCTTGAAGAAGATAATTTGCATAGAATGGAAAAGGAGGACATGTTGTGTGACCTAAACAAAGAAGGGAAACACGAATATCATGATCCTATTGAAAGATGGTTCCAATTAATTATCAGGTCACACTACTCTTTTAATTTTCATTATTGTTTGATCTCATCATCAAAATCGTTGGTCCTTCATACTCTGGTATGCATTAAAATTTATCTTTTAAACCCGAGTATGAATATATTTCTAACCATGTTTAGACATGGCTTCACTGGAAGTATTCCTATACTTGAAGGATATTTTCTTTTCTTCAATTAGAGTAGGATAGTAAATAAATAAATAAATGTTTCATATAAGTGAAATGAAGCCTCTCTTTAATACTTTTCATAAATGGGAATGCCAACAGTTAACAAAACAATCACTTTAAGATCTTTTATTCCTCCAGTAGATTTGTTTCTAAAAGTTATGACAATTTTGTTTGGAATTTTATGAGAAGGTAATATCTTCATCCTCTGAATGCACACATAATACTGGAAGGGTATTTTCAAAAGCGTAGAAGGAAACCTTGTCAATGAAAGAGAACACTTAAGGGAGTACTTCATGACCTATTCCTCAAATTTCTTCTTTTTCCTTAAGTTGTTAAAAAAAGATGCATTTGTGCTTTATCATTGCCTATCTATTTTATGACCACTATTTCACAAAGATGATTGATTAAGTGATATTTTTAATATAAATTGAAACTGAATTACAAACTATTGTATTCATAGCTAATATGTTTTGGTCAAGTGAATCATGAATAATGTATGCATTGTTCAACTTTTGACATTTTCCTTGAATTTTCTATCTGTAAGAATGAATAAAAATCTAGTTTTAATTAGTTCTATTGGCTTGTTTTTAGAATTTTTTTGCAGCCATCTCAACAACCCTCCTAAATTTTTTAGTGTCTCACATTGTTTACATGAGGGAATGAAAAACCTCAGGTGTGGGGGAGATACAGAAGGAATATCAACAAATCATCATTGATTAGCTTGTCTCCTAGATCTTTAGCAGCTCTCAATATTACTTGGTTTAATCTTCTATACTTTGGATCAGCCAACATGTACTCCAGTTAGTCCTCCATTTCCCCATGCTAGAGTGAAAATCAACGTGAAAGGTAAACATGAGGTAAAAATGGGGTTAAGACTCTTTTCATTACAATTTAAGAAAACTTCATGGTTAACCACTTCACATTTCATACATTTTACCTTCCACAAACCATTACCATAACCATATCTATCATTTCAATCACTACCTCATTCCTCCCTATTTCATCTCTTATTTTTCCTCAATTTTTATTGTTCAATTGTAAAAGAAACAAAGTCACAACAATCAATGACTAAATAGAGTATATAAAGATTTTGTTTGCATGAGGACATGAAAACCATTAAGCGTGGACGAGTCTTGGGATCCAAATATGTCATAATTTATACCATGTAAAACCTCCGTTCATAATCATAGTCCCCCACTTTTAATACATTTTATAGCTATTATTCCGTTACTTACTTACCTTGTGGTTAATTATTATTGTTTTCTTGTCCTTTTAATGATTAAAGATGTTTTTAACATGATTTTACCTATGATGGTTTAATTTTCTATTTCCATGTCCAAGCAACATGTTCCTACACATTCTTGTACCACGTCTGGTACCAGAAGGTTCTACAGTCATCCGATACTTGTTAGTATCAGAATCCTACAGGCATCCAGTACCAAAATTTTGGCTTAATTTCTGAGCAGATGCAGATGAATGTCAAAATTTGGAGACATGGGTTTTCTCCAGAAGGACATCGAAATGTAAAATCATGTTCTATAACTCACCCAACTCACACATGTGTACCTCCATATCAGGGGGAACGATTCAACCTAAAATCAACAAATAATTCGAAATGACCATATTGTGCCTTGATTTGCATGGAGATGGAAGGAGATCTTGCATAACCGTCAAACAGATTTTTAGAAAAATCCGCCAGCTACAAAACTAAGAAAATATTTTCTAAAATTCGAAAGGGATTGGGAGATCTTAGGGGATCTATAATTCCAAATTTTACAAATTGATTTTTTTTTCCCAAATTTAAAAAAACGTGATGTGTGTATCTTCGAGATTGGGAGAAGTTTGTTCAAGGTTGTATTAAACCTGACATAAGTGTATAAATAAAGGAGGAGGATTGAGAAGGAGAGGAATTATGATCACTAGGTTTTTTATGTAAAGGAGGAAGATTGATGTTAAAATAAAAATGCTCTTATGCTTTGTTTTGCTAGTATTAAAGCCTTGCATAATGATGTTTACAATGTTGTGATAGAATTGTTTTTCTCTTAACGATATCTTTTCATCAGAATTGAATCTTGGTAAACGTCTTCCTTAGTCTATGAAGCTTTCAGGATGAGTCTTCCTATGTGGCAAGGGCCCACCACAGGGTAAACGTGTCCCTTTGTATTTTGTTAGTGTAGGTTTAATTTCCTTTATTTTTAGATCATCGTATTTATTTGATTTAATTCAAATCATATGAATATTATTCACAACCATCGTCCCGCACTTTTAATACATTTTATAGCCATTATTTCATTACTTACTGTTGAATACATCCATTCTACCTTGTGGTTAATTATTATTGTTTTCTTGTCTTTTTAATTATTAAAGATGTTTTTAACATGATTTTATCTATGATGTTTTAATTATATGTTTCCATGTTCAAGAAACATGTTCCTACACATTCCCATACCATGTCCAGTACTAGAAGGTTCTACAGTCATCTGGTACATGTTGGTACCGGAATCCTACAGGCATCTGGTACCAAAACTTTTCCTTAATTTCTAAGAAGACAAGGATGAATGTCAAAATTTGGGAAAATAAGTTTTCTCTAGAAGGACTTCGACATGTAGAAAAGTGTGTCAAAGTTCACCCATCTTGCACATGTGGACCTCAATCTCAGGGGGAACGATTCATCCCAAAATCAACAAATAATTCTAAACTTCCATATTGTGCCTTGATTTTTATGTGGATGGAAGCCGATCTTACAAAACCATTCTAAATTGTTTTAGAAAAATAATCCAGCTACAAAACCCAGAAACCATTTTCTAAGATTTGAAAGAGATTGGAAGATCTCAGGGGATCTGTAATGCCAACTTTTACAAATTGACTATTTTGCCCAAATTAAAAAAATGAGATTTGTGTATTTTCTAGGTTGGAATAAGTTTTTTCAAGGTTGTTTTAAACCTGATCTAAGTGTATAAATAAAGGAGGAGGATTGAGAAGGAGAGGCATTGATATCACTAGGTGTTTTATGTAATGGAGGAATATTGATGTTAAAATAAAAATGCTTGTATGCTTTGTTTTTCTGGTACTAAAGCCCTACATAATTATGTTTACAATGTTGTGATCGAATTCTTTGTTTTTAACAATCATTTTTTATGAGAAATGATGCTTGGTAAATGTCTTCCTTAGTCTTTGAATCTTTTAGGATGAATCTTCCTATGTGGTAAGGGCCCACCACTAGGTAAATGTGTCCCTTTGTATTTTGCTAGCATAGGTTTAATTTCCTTTATTCATAGCTCATTGCAATTCTCTGATTTAATTTAAATCCTATGCACATTATATTTTAAATTGTGTTCATTTAAACAAATATGACTGTGTGATTGATTTTATTCTTGTTTGTTAATGTGAACTGAGTTGTTTTTGAAAGGAATGAAATTAAATTTTTGAGTGTTGATTATTTCCTTGATTTCCTTAGAATGCTTTAATCATATCATAGATCTAAATTCTAGTCTTGGGTAATTGAAAACTAATGAAAATGATATGATATTTTCTTGGGTAATTGAAAACTAATGAAAATGATATGATATTTGTGTTCTTGAATAATGACTTGAAGATTAAAGTGTTTCTAGATTTGCTAAAGCAATTTATCTAACTCGAAGCTTAAATGTGCAAACTTTACTGGTAAATTGACTGAATTGTAAATCGAGCCATATTTCTATTTTTTTTTATCTTTCTACAATTAATAAACATATAAGAGGCATGTGAATGAACATATCTTAATAATAGAAAACAAAACCAGAATAAGATTCAATAAGTCATTGAAACAAACACCTTGAATTTTAGTTGGAACAATGATTCTGAGAACAAATGATACATATGAAGACTGTGTGGGTTTAATTCTCCATCAAACGAAGTTAAATGATATTTTAAATTATCTGGAGCCATTGAATTTATGACCTGCCTAGCTATGGAACTCCTTATTGAAATCTAAACTTTGTTTCGTTCTAGAGAGTATCATTGTAAATCAAATGAATAATATCTAGTTTTTTAATTGGAAAAGCTTATACTTAGATTATATACCTTAGTTTGATCTTGCAAACTCATTTTTGACTTTATTCTTTGATTCATGAATTTTTAGTATCTTAAACTTCAGACATCTTTTACTACTCTGCTTTGTGTCACATTTTGGTTCTTTACCCTAAATTTGGAGTTTCAACATCTTGCTTGGTTTAAGTAGGAAATCTTTGCATTACTTAATCTAATGATCTCGAAGCTCCTGCATTTGAATTTTCTAGTAGTTTCAATCACCAACAGAGGAACTAATGAATTAGATATGATATTTGTGTTCTTGAATAATGACTTGAAGATTAAAGTGTTTCTAGATTACAAGCAATTTATTCAATCCTG
Source organism: Picea sitchensis (assembly GCA_010110895.2). Classification (NCBI taxonomy): domain Eukaryota; kingdom Viridiplantae; phylum Streptophyta; class Pinopsida; order Pinales; family Pinaceae; genus Picea; species Picea sitchensis. The sequence goes on from SNQJ01S0014572.1 coordinate 39,549, forward strand.
AGTTTAAATGTGTGAAACTTTGATTGGTAAATTGATTTCTAGAATTGTAAACTTGAAAGGAAAGGTTTTTTTTTTATCTTGCTAAGATTAATAAGCATATAAGAGGCATGTGAATGAACATATCTTAATAATAGAAAACAAAACCAGAATAAGATTCAATAAGTCATTGAAACAAACACCTTGAATTTTAGTTGGAACAATGATTCTGAGAACAAATGATACATATGAAGACTGTGTGGGTTTAATTCTCCATCAAACGAAGTTAAATGATATTTTAAATTATCTGGAGCCATTGAATTTAAGGGACCCCAGCCATGGAACTCCATTGAAATCTAAACTTGTTTCGTTGGGTTTCTCGAGAGTATCATTGTAAATCAAAACGAATAATATCTGGTTTTACCTGGAAAGCTGAAGTACTTAGATTATACACCTCAGCTCTGATCTTTTGCAACCTTACTTTTCACTTTATTCTGATTCAAGGAATTTTAGTATATCTTAAACTGCATTATCTCTTTACTACTCCTGCTTCAGGTCACATTTTGGTTCTCACCCCTAAATTTGGAATTTCAACATCTTGCTTCGTTTAAGTAGGAAATATTTGGTATTGATTTAATTTAATGATCTCGAAGCTCCTGTCTTTTAATTTTCTAGTAGTTTCAATCACCAACAGAGGAACTAATGAATTAACTCGAAAGATATGGCCACTTTATGATGGGTTTCTTCCCAAGGTGATTGGGCTAGTCTCAATTGTTTTGTGTGCTTGTCGACACTAGTTTAGATTATGTTAGACTAGGCTCTAATCCCTCATTTCATGTGCTTGTACCTCTAATTCTATGACTGTTGTTCTATTGTTGGGAATTAATTATGCATATATCAATCCCAACATACGTCGTTTCATATTTTTATTTATTGTATTAATTTAGTGATTTGTGTTTACTACCAAGATATCCTACATGTTACCTACATAACCCATTAATTGTAATGTACCAAGTGATCATACAATGATTAGGCGTATAAAAAAATATAAATTGATAGTAATCCCAACATAATCCACAGTTATATAAAATACATTCAAATACAAATGCTTAACATGGCTCACAATACCTTTGATATCCACAAATGATTTGTTTTTATTTTCATTGAAATTTTTGGGATTGCACACACTACACTATAAAGGTACATAATTGTTATCTTTATCTCTTCCTATCCTATCCATTCTATGTTGCAAGCCTCTCTCTCTCTCTGCATCATCTCTTACATCTAGACATAGACTCCTATTTTTGACATATAGAACCGAGCCATCACAATCACTAACAGAGAACCAAAACCATGAGGAACCCCTATTCTCCAAACCGATTACATATTTATACATACAATCTAGGGTTTAAAAGCCTACTTGGTTCCTCCCAAAACCCTATTACAATGCATGAATACTCCAGTTAGCTAGATGTTCAAACTATTTTCACCTACTTTTCCATCTGCATGCTGCTTTTGCACTCTGACCGTTGTTCTTCCTTCTTTTGTGTGTCCTTCCATATTTAGAATGTCGAGTTGTCCTCCTTCCTTTTCATTCACTTTATTCTCTTCTTTATTCCTCTTTCTATTTTATTCCTCTTAATGTGCGCTATACTTCTGGATGCACCTCAACTATGGAATCTCCAATATTCCTCCTTCTTATCTGCACTTCTTCTATAATTAGTTTTTTTTATCAAAATTGTATCCCAAACTTTCTTTTCCAACATGCCCCCAACATTCACCTGTGGCTCGTCCCGATCCACTCAGGTCAATTTCATGCTCCTCCATTCTTCGATGAACCTTTTGGAGGCTCCCTTAGCTACCTCCACTTCCTTTAGTATTGCTCCCTCTATCTCTACAATCTCTTCAGCCCCCTGCACAGTCAAGGCTATTAGTTTTGTTTCTACTTCCTAGACTACGTGTTTTACCTTTCCATATGCAGTGGCTATCTCACCTATCACCCTCACTGCTACTTTATGCATTGGTCCTAGGCATTGTTTAAGGATCTTCTATTGATCCCTCATATTCTCCACTTCTACGTATGACTTCCTCTGAGCCAAAATTGTTGTCATACGCTCCGCTGGTGTAAGTGTACTTATTTTCTCCAAAGCTTGTTTGGCCTTTACGAAAAATAGTTGTGCATCCAATTTGAGATTGATTTCCATATCATCATTGGTAAAAGTATAAAATGGGGTTTCTTTGTTTTCTTTAGTATTCTTGCATACCCCTCTTGTTGATTATTTCCCCTTACCCTTCAGTTTTTCTCTTGTTGTGGGGACTGTCTGCTGAAATTTTGTTGTTGATGGGCTAGAAATATCTCCTTCACCATTGTTCGAATCATTCCCTGTAATATACCATATATAAAAAGTATGCAGAACCGAAATAAAATGCTAGTAATGGCAGAATAACAACAATATAACTAGAACATTCACCACAATAACACTGAAATGATATAAGAATAACAACAGAAATAACACTTTGAATTTCAAAGCAATGTTCATAGGCCTCTTCGAGGGGGAAACCTCCAGTTGAGTAGAGATCTATTACAATAATATCCAAGCTAGGGTTCTCATACCCTCGACTCCTATTTATACTAAAAAGAAGCATCTAGAGGAAGATCCTTCTAGAAGCGGAATCTTCTATTAGGCCTTCTTACATCCACATTATTCTATTTTATTGAAAGGCCTTATTAATATTGACCTTTATTACATCCGAATATATTGTTTTACCTATGTCCGGGTTAGGACCCAAACATGTTCGCCCCCTTAAAAACAACCTTGTCCTCAAGGCTTGAGATGAGGAAATTGCTGCAAAATGGTAGTTTGTTCCCAAGTGGCATCTGTTGGAGTTGTATCTTTTCAATGGACTATCACTTCCTTGATGGTTCTCTGACGTAGGCGATGCTCATGCTGGTCCAAAACTGCTTCTGGATGTAGCCAAATGGATCCTTCTTCAGCTAACTCTGGAAGGTTGGTTTGAATTTGGCACTTAGCTCCAATCACCTTCTTTAAGCATGAAACATGAAAAGAAGGATGTAGCTTCGAATGGCTGGGAAAAGCTAACTGATAGGCAACTTGTAACACACACTTGAGCACAGTATAAGGACCATAAAATTTGGGCGCTATCTTGTGACAATGATCAACCTTGAGGGAAGTTTGCTTGTAAGGTTTCAGTTGAAGAAACACCTGATCCCCTTCTACAAATTGACGTTCAGAGCGACCTTGATCTACTTGTTTCTTGATGCGATTCTATGCCATGACCAAATTCTCTTTAATGGTACGAAGAATAGCCTCTCGAGATGTAAGTGTTAGGTCAACCACCTAGACCTTCGATGCACCCAATAAGTATGAGAGAACTGAAGGTGGCTTCTGTCCATTTACTACTTCAAAAGGATTCATGCGTGTAGTTGTATGGTATGAAGTGTTGTACCACCATTCAACCAGGGGTAACCATTGAGCCCATTGATTTTTCTTTTATGAGGAAAAACACCTCACATATGTTTCCAAACACTTGTTGACAAATTCCATTTGGACATCAGTCTGGGGATGATAAGATGTGTTGAGATGAAATTCAGTGCTTTGTATCTTGAACAGTTCTTGCCAAAAATTGCTTGTGAAAGTTGGGTTGCGATCAGAAACAATAGAGTGTGGCATGCCATGAAGCTTGAAGACTTGATCCATGAAGATTTGAGCCACCGTGGATGTTGTAAACGGGTGTTGAAGGGCACAGAAATGAGCATACTTGGAAAGGCGATCAACAAACACCATGAGGATAGATTTATTTCCTGATTTGGGTAAGACGGTAATAAAATCCATAGAGATATCCTTCCAAATAACAGGTGGAATTTGGAGCGGTTGTAGTGTGCCTGATGATTTGACTGTTTCTCCCTTGTTGCGTTGACACACATCACATTTAGATACAAAATTATGAATGTCCTATTTCATACCATCCCATAAAAAGGAACGTTTGACCCTGTCATAGGTTTTGGTGAACCCGGAGTGCCCTGATGTGGGTGTAGCATGAAGCTCATAAAGTACCGTGGATTTAATCTTTGATTGTTTACTTAAATACAAATGGCCTTTGTATTGAAGTTTCTCATGGATCCAAGAGTACCTTGGGGAAGTTGGAGCATTGGACTGCAATTGGTGGATCAACTACAAACTTTGGGGATCTTGTAGCCATTCCTGGCAAATGGCTTGGAGCTAATCTGGTACAATGAATGAAAGAGAAAAAAGGGATCCTTCATCTTCATATTTTTGGGAAAGGGAATCTGCAACCACATTGTCATTTCCTTTCTTATAAATGATCTCATAATCATATCCAAAGAGTTTAGTCACCCATTTTTGTTGTTCTGGGGAGGAAATGAGTTGTTCCAGAAAATACTCAAGGCTTTGATGGTCTGTCTTAATTTGGAAACATTGCCCCAATAGATAAGGACGTCACAGATCCATGGCATGCAGAATAGCCAACATTTCCTTTTCATATATGGATTTTCCTAGATGTCTTTCAGATAGTTTATTTTTGGTAAAGGCCAAAGGTCGACCCTCTTGCATAAGGACAACACCAATTCTTTTCCCTGAGGCATCACATTCCAACACAAAGGTCTTTGTGAAATCGGGAAAGGAGAGGACTAGAGTGGTGCACATGGCCATCTTGAAGGTTTGAAAATCTTGAGCAGTGGCTGGAGTCCAAGTGAAAGAGTTATTTTTGAGGAGCGCAGTGAGAGGTGTTTCAATCTTCCCATAATTCTTAACAAACTTGTGATAATACCCTGTTAAACCTAGAAATCCATGCAATCTCTTAAGAGTATTTGGGTGAGGCCAGTCTTGCATAACTTTAATATTTTTAGGATCCACCCTGACGCCATCTTTGCCAACCAGATGACCCAAGTATTCTACTTCTAAGGCACCAAAAGCACATTTAGATTGTTTCAGTAAAAGTTGGTGCTGAGAGAGTAGATGGAGAACTCGATCCACATGAGCAAGATGGTATATCCAGGTTTTTCTATAGATGAGGATATCATCAAAGAAAACTACGAAAAAATGGCGGAGAAAAGGATGGAAGACATGATTCATGAGGCTTTGGAAGGTGGAGGGGGCATTACACAAGCCAAAGGGCATGACCAAAAAATCATAGTGGCCCTCATGAGTTCTAAAGGAAGTCTTGGGAATGTCTACCTCTTTCATATGTATTTGGTGGTATCTTGAATGAAGATCTAGTTTAGTGAAGAATTGGGTGCCACTCAATTCATCCACGAGGTCATCAATGACAGGAATGGGGAATTTGTCTTTGATGGTAATTTTGTTGAGGGCACAGAAGTTAGGACACATTCACCAATAACCTTCTTTCTTCAGGACCATGAGCACATGAGACGATTAGGTTCTTGTACTAGGGTGGATAATGCCTACATTAAGGAGTTCCTGGACCATTTTCTCAATTTCATTTTTTTGGGAAAAGGGGTGACGATACAGACGGATATTGGGAGGAAGGCTTCTGGGTACAAGGGGAATGGAATGATCATGAACACCATGGGAAGGAGGGAGGCCCTAGGGAGTGGAAAATACCAATTGATGTTTAGAAAGGATGGCTTGGAGGTCTTGTAGTACCGAGGGTGTATTTGTTGCTTGTATGGCATGGAGTTGGGCGATAACACCAAAATGACCCTTTTTGAGCATCTTTTCCATGCGATGGGAACTAATGATCTCAGGTGAATCGATAGTGATGCCTTGGAACTTATATCGGTGGCCCTCCTGGTCGAATTGCATGGTTAAGTCTTTAAAATCCATGAGAATGGGACCCAAAGTACTTATCCAGTCTGCACCCAACACAATGTCACAACCTCCCATGTTTATAGCAAACATATGGGATTTCAGGTGGTAGTCACCAATTTGGAGACGTACATTTTCACAATTCCCTCCACATTTCATGGAACCACCATTCACAATCATGATTTGGAAATTATTGACGGCATGGATGTAGCAATGAGTTTTTTGGGCAATGCGGCGATGAATAAAATTATGGGTGCTTCCACTATCAACGAGAATGATGACCTTCCGATGCTTGATGTAACCGATTAACTTGAGGGTTTGGGGAGCGGAGAATCCAGTGAGAGCATTGAGGGAAATGACTAGTTCTACTTTGGGAGGGTCTGAGGGAAGGGTTATTTCAGTGGATTCAGGTGACTCAGACACAGAGGGAGTTTCTTCATCTTCTTTCGAAATCTCCTTAGAGATGGCCATAAAAATATTTTGTTCTTTACACTTGTGGCCCAAGAAATATTTTTCATCACAGTTATAACAAAGTCCTTTGAGTTGGCATTCATTCATTTCATCCCTAGTCAATTTTTGGATCTTTAGTGGAGCAGAGGGAGTAGTGGGATTTACTAGTTTAGGGTGAGGGATAAAGGAGGGTTTGCGGTTTTGAGAAGATACAACCTATTGTGATTCTTTATCTCTTTTGGTAGCCTCCACCCAACTCTCAGGCCGAACCATGAGGACATGGACCTGAATCACATCCTTGAGGCCGCTAATAAAACACTTTCGGAAAAAGGCATCAGACATGCCCTCTGTTCTAAAAGCCAGGTGCTCAAAGGAAGCTATAAGGTCTTCCACTGTTCCTAATTGTTTTAGCTTTGTCAAATGGCCCAAATGGTTGGTGTCAGTGTCAAAGTGTTCATAAAGCTCTGCCACAAAGTGTGTCCAAGAAATATACCCTTGACGAGAAGTTTTTCTCCATTGCCACCATTGCCAATGTTCTTGATCTAGATGGAGAACACCATACCACAGTTTGGCCAAGTCATCAGTAATGTCGTATAAAGAGAGGTAATGTTCCATTTGGGTTACCCAACCAGTGGGGTTCGAGCCATCAAATTTGGTCACATCCACCCGCGGAAGGCATAGGTCACGTTGAAAGTGATGGTTTTGCAAGGTATGGGAATGAGAGGAATGGTAACCTTTAGTATGTGGAGGTGAGGAAGAGCAAGGGTTATCTGTAGGGATATGTAGTTTGGTGCAGAGTGCCAAAAAGACT
>SNQJ01S0014572.1:61681-76561 GCA_010110895.2 Picea sitchensis
CTAGCCACTAGAACCAAACGAAGGATTGATGAGGTGGTCAGAAGTTTTCCAATAAATATTAATGGATTGAGTAATAATGTTTATATGAATATCATACCATTAGGATCTCATGACATCCTAATTGGAATGGATTGGTTGAATCAACACCATGTTATCCTAGATTGTTGTAACAAGACCTTTACATGTCTTGATGAAGAAGGAAAACATAGCACTGTGAAAGGAATTCCAAGACCCATCTCCAGAAGGGATATTTCATCCTTATAGGTGAAGAGATGTTTCAAGAAAGGATGTCAATTGTATGCATCTCATGTGGAAGAGCCAGAAAAGATAAAACGACCAAATCTTGAAGATTTTTCAGTATTGAAAGAGTTTGAATATGTATTCCAAGAGATACCAGGATTGCCTCTAAAGAGGGAAATAGATTTCTCTATTGATTTAGTACCAGAAGTTTCCCCAGTATCAAAAACACCTTACAAAATGAGTACACCAGAATTGAAAGAATTACAAATGAAGCTAAAAGAGTTGTTGAAGAAAGGGTACATACATCCAAGTGTTTCACCTTGGGGAGCACCAATACTCTTTGTCAAAAATAAGGATGGAACATCAAGGTTATGTATTGACTTTAGACAGCTAAATAAATCGACTATGAAGACAAAATACCCTCTACCCAGAATTGATGAACTCTTTGATCAACTAAGTGGAGCAAAGATATATTAAAAGATAGACTTGAGATCTGAATACCATCATGTAAGAATCAAGGAAAAAGACATCAATAAGACATCCTTCAGAACCTGGTATGAAAATTATGAGTTTGTAGTGGTGCCATTTGGGCTGACCAATGCACCAATTGTATTTATGTGCTTAATGAATGGAATATTCAAAAACTATCTGGATAAGTTTTTCATTATGTTCTTGGATGACATACTTATTTATTTTAAGTCCAAGGAAGAGAATTAACATCACATGAGTTTGGTGTTGCAAGTGTTGAGGGAACATCATATTTATTCCAAGATTATTAAGTGTTATTTTTACCAAGAAAAAATCCATTATTTGGGGCATATTATTTACGAACAAGGTATAGCAGTAGATCCAAAAAATATTGAAGACACTAGAGGATGGCCAACACCCATGAATGTTTCAGAAATCAGATCTATTATGGGATTAGTTGAATACTATAGGAGGTTTATAGTAGGGTTCTCTATTATTTCTCATCCTATCACTTATTTGCAAATGAAGGGAATTAAATTTGAATGGACAACTGAGTGTGAAGAGAACTTTAATTTGTTGAAAGAATTTCTTACTAGTGCACCTATTTTAAAGATTGTTGATCCAAATGAGAATTATGTGGTATGTATAGATGTATGAAAATAAGGAATTGGTGGATTCCCCACTAGAAATGGACATATCATTGGTTATGAGTCAAGAAATATTAAATAACATGAGGGAAATTACTAGGTTGCATGGGATACCTACGACAATTGTTTCAGACAGAGACACAAAGTTTACTTCAAATTTTTGGAGGGGATTATTTCAAGGATTTGGTACAAATATGAATTTTATTATAGCATACCGTTGATAGTCAGATGGGAAGACAAAGAGAGTCAACCAAGTAATTGAATAAATGATTAGAATGTATGTGATGGATAAACCATCTAAGTGGGAATATTACTTGCATTTGATTGAGTTTTCCTATAATAATGGGTATCAAGATTTCATTGAAGATGAGCCCATTTGAAGATTTGTATGATAGAAAATGAAATACTCTAGTGATTTGGGACAACCCAGTAGACAGAGTAGTACTTGGGACATAATGTTTCAAGGATATGGAAGAAAATATGGTTAGAATTAAAAAAAAATTAAAGGCATCTCAAGATAGACAGAAAAATTATGTAGATAAGAACATGACAACTAGAGAATTTAAAGTGGGGGAGCATGTTCTTTTAAAAGTGAATTCCAAGAAGAGAGAATCTCATTGAAATTGGGTGGTTGTACAAATAGCAATATTTTGTGGTCCATTTGATATATTGAATGGGAATAAGCTGGTTTCATACATGCTTGCATTTCTGCTTCCATGAATGTGCATAATTTATTTCATGTCTCTTCCTTTGAAAAAGTATGTATGATCTAACCATGTTGATTCATTTGGTTCAAGTAGAGCTAGAGGGAGACTTTCAGGTCCAGCTAGTATGCATATTGGACATAAAAGTCAAAATTCTCAGGAATCAAGTTATAGAGATGGTAAAAAGTTCAGTGGATATTCTATGAAAGTCTTGAAGAGTTGCTACTGGACGTTATACCATGCAGGCCAGTACCCATGACTTTTAGATAAATTTTGAAATTTTGATTTATGTTTTGTATATGCACCTAACAATAGTACCAAAATAAGGGGGAGGAGAATATAGGTTACTGAGTCCCATTAAATAATGCATTTTTTTGATGAAAGGTTGGAGTGCCAAACAATTAAAGAGGCTAAGCGTGACTAAGAAATGTAATGTTTGATCATTAATAATAATAGTATTTGTTAGGATATTATATGGACAATGACTTGAAAGAGTTATATGATTCCATAGAGAGAGGAGGATTAAAGGGGATAATTCATTTTATCATATTTTATTTTGCCCATAATTGTTTTAATGGAATGAGAGAGGAGGATTAAGGGGATAATTCATTTTATCATATTTTATTTGCCCATAATTGTTTTAATGGAGAGAAGTGGTTACATGTGCTTCTTGAGGAAACACCATGTGGTTCTTGAATTTAAAGTAAATATATAAACTCATCTTTGGGATGTTTGGGGGTTGATTCATTTTTCACTATTCACACTCTTCAATATGTTCTCTCCATTCACACTTTCACCCATTCATTATTTCTCATTCATCCTCGATCTTGGTGGGGGAAAGAAAAAATGAATTTCTAGGAGAGAAGCCATTCTTGGCTGGTTGTAGTGATTGCTGATGTATTCCATACATGAGTTAATGTCTGCATGCCGAAGATGAATTGGCATGTACACAATTTTATTCACAATTGCGAGTTCGAAGAGTCCTAACACATATATTCTTGACCAAAGTCACTAGATCCCTGGAAGGAGGTGAACAACCTGAGGGATTGCGTGGTAGAGAAGGGGTTCCATTCTATTGGGTTGTGCATAATGGAGAGAAGAGAGTTGGTGTACTTTGGATTTTTGTGAATTGAGGAACGTATACAAGATTGAGTGTTGACTAGTTTGGGAAGCTGAGTGAAACCGTCAAAACATCCTTGTGGATTCATAGCCCTGGCTCGGGGATGACCTATTGTTGAGACTTGGAACAATAATGTCTATTATTGGGTGGAAATTACTTGGTCTGCAACCAGTTGGTGAATGTTTTTTATTAAGATAAGTTATATATGTCATTTGTTTCTATTCTTGTATATTTATTTCTGTTATGTATTAATTATTATCTTTGAGATTCTTATGTTATAATTTGTATGCTTGTTGGTTATTGATGTGAATAGAATTATATTCATTTATTTTATGTTGTAGCATGAATATTAATTATTTCATGTGATGTTATAATGCTTATTTCACTCTTCTTTATTAATTAATTGCTAGAAGAATTTGAAATCAGTTTAGAAGTGAGTTTTGGAGTAGCATGCCCAACCTATGGGTGGTCGGGTATGTTACAATTGATCTTTCATGTTCCATCACACACCATATTAATATTCCATCTTCTCCGAACTTGTATAGATTCCCTTCAATCAACTGATAATATGCTTCTTTGACTATCAATTGTTTCTTTTGCACAATTGTCATCTCTGGTGGATCCATTCCTGTACTTAGGAACTGCACAATATCGGAGAAGTAATCCTCCATCATGTTTACTGCAAATAGTTTTGAATTTGGGAAGATGTCATCTAAATTACATGCATATTCTCCTGATACTAATATGTGCGATAGATGGTATGGTCCTACACTCAACTTCCCTGGCTTCACCACAACCTCAAAATCATATTCTTGAAACAACAATAGCCATGTTCATGTTCTCCCCCCCCCCAACATTGGCTTGTTCACTAAGTATTATAATGTAGAATGGTATGTGTAGATATTAAAGTGAGACCCTAGTAGATAATGTCTAAAATTCTATAATGAATAATTCAGTGCCAATCCTTCTCGTTCCGTAGTAGTATAATTCTCCTCTTCTATGGACAACTTCATGTTTGAAAAATAAATTGGGTGATCTATGTATCCCTCCCCTGGTTGGGATAATATTTCTCCCAAAACTATGGATGATGCATATACATGTACATGGAACTCCTTGTTCCAATCTGTAAATTTTAGAATCGACGCAATCACTATTTTTTTATTTAAGGTGTCCAAACACTTCTCATAGTCCTCATTTCATTAGAACTTTTATTCCTTCTATGTGATGCTTCGGTAGATTGAACACAGGCCAATCATCCAAGTACACTTTAAGGAACTTATGAATAAATTCTTTGAATGTTGCAACCACTACTCAGGAAAACACTATAGGGGAATGCTTCATTCCAAAGGGCATTATTGTATACTGATAACTTCCCAACTCTATCACAAAAGTAGTCTTGTGTCGGTCCTCCTGCATAATTTTTATCTGATGGTACCCCGGGAATCCATATGTGAAAGAATATGTTTCTTGTCCCCCTAAGTTATCTACTTCATCTATCAATGGTGTTGGAAACAGGTCATGTAAACATGTGTCATTCAACTTTCTCAAATCCACGTAGATCTTGAGTCCTCATATCTTCTTGTCTTGCACTACCATTGGATTGATCCACTCTGATTCCTCCACGGGTTCAATGATTCTTGCGTCAAATATCCTATTGATTTCAACTTTCACCTTTTCCTTTTACTTCGTATTTAACCTGTAAGGTTGTTATAGAACTGGGTTAGCACCTTGCTTCAGTGGAATCTTCACCCCACCTAAGTTCCCTACTATCCCCTTCATATACAAAAATTGCATTGGGAATAGGTATTGATATTCGCACAACAAGTCTACAATCTTCTCAATTGTTTCATCACTCTAGTAATCCCCTATATGTGAAAACTTTGGATTCTTTATTGTCCCAATGTTAGCTTCAACGTATTTGTTGGTTGGTTGTATGTGTAGAATTCAAGTTTTGTCCTTTCTACTACTTGTTATCCTTCTATTTTAGATACTTGTACATTTCTAGGATCGTCTTCATCATTCTCTTCCTTAGGAACATTGTAGAACTCCAATAAATCATGGATATTCATACTAACTCTATGTGCACTGCACATTGCTACCACCTCCATCATCCCCTCTTATGAGAATATCTCAGTTCGAATAGCCTGTAGCATTGAATCTATTGATGGATATTCATGTTCAAATGTAAACATGAATTTTAACCTATGAGCCAACTCTTCCCATATTGTTGTCTCTCTATGCATTTCCAATTCCAAATACTAGTTCTTTAGAATTGTGTCCAGTGTGTGTATAAATATGTGCATCCATTTTTTCTCTGGTACTGAACTCCATAAAGTACTCAACTTATCCACATGAACTATGAGATCACTCTCTCATGTATACTTTTGTGCAATATTTTCTCCCTCATTACCAAAACTTACTTGCATTATTTTTCTTCATTGTGGCCAGTCTCTCATTCCTTCCTTGTGTGCAACCCACCATCTTGTTGGAGTCACTTTTAGGATAACATCTAGTTCTAACAACCTTTTATTTTTGGGTACCTACAATTCAAATTCATTTACATACAAACGCATATCAGCTAATCCATCATAATTAGGTGGATCACATAATTCTATTCAAATATAGCACAAGGATTGGGTTATGCGTGCACATTGTCTAGTTGAGACTTCATGCATTATCTTCTACCAATGCTCTAGAACTTTTTCAGAATATGATGCACATGAACTGATACTTTTCCAACTTAGCGTACCATATGAAATAACGTTTACATAATCATCCATCCATATAGTCATGTTATATAAGTTGTCAATGTCATTTCCTCTAGCTGGATATATGTTTCTCTTCTCTTTTGATGGGTCCAAGGGTGTAGTAACTTTCAAATATCCAATTTCAAATATTATCTCCCTCCTTTTCAAGTTAATTATCAATTGGTTATAAAAATCCCATTCTAATACCATTAGTGTTGGATATGGTTGACTGTCATCCACAATCTCAATAACCAAAAAATATTCCACATTACACACCCCATATATGCTCACATGCACTCCTGTCAAACAACCAATCGGTACTATTTTTTTTTAATTTGCGAGCCTTAATTGAACAAGAGACCATACTATCTTGGGTTTTCCCATCATCTCTCATGTCTTCTTGGGTAAAAATTTAATGCTATACCCCAAGTCCAAGATAACATTATCCACATCATACACCCCAATTTGCGCATTGAATCTGAATTCTCTATTGGTCCTCTTCTTGTGTAGTACCTGGTTCACCACCCTTTGTGTGATGGGAGTTTCCCTTCCTCATGCACAATTATAAATCATGTCATAGAGTGTACCCAAAAAAATTTCATATTTCATTATATCTACACAAATCCTAAATAATTTTGTTAGCGTTCTCACCTTTCCAGTTATTTTCTCTAGCATAGCACGATCTCCTACATGAGGTGCAGATGATTTTAATGCTCCCCAATTCTATCGAAGTATGTATTTTATTTCTCTATGATATGTCTCTTTTTTCTTGTTGAGGATCAGTCATTAGCATAGGACCTACTAAATTCCTTACCCACTGCTTCGTATAATCTCCTCAATTCATCATATCAGCACCTGTCGTCACTCCTCCACATGTAAAAATTACTATTATAGGTCTGTCGTTGTTTCTTTTGGCTAATATTTTCTGGACATTTTGGTTTGGATTTTGGTTCTGGTTTCCTCTTTCCTTCCATTTCACAACTAGTTGAGGAGAATAATCTATTGCATGATCCAATTCTCTACAATTTGTGCATGTTGTGCATAGATTCGAGCATTCGCAGGCCAAGTGTCCTAGTTGATTACAATTGTAACATATAATCGGTCATCTTCCTCTACCAAAATTCCCTCTGCAAAGTTTCCTTTGTTCCTTGTATTAAATCCTCTTTGATTATTATATTTTTGACCACCCCTTTCTGTTATGGAATTATCCTCCTGGATGTTGTACATATCTAAAGTGTGCTCCTTCATCAAATAAAATGAGTGGAAATCCCTCTCTTCATGTCCAACTGAATTGAAAAAATTGCAAAACAAGTTCCTTGGTGTACTATGATACTTTTGTAGTAATGGAAATTCAATTGGATGATGTCTCCATTTCTTACATATCTCACAATATCCCCCTCCTGGTAATGGATTCGTCGCTCCATTTTCTAGATATTGCATGAATGTTGGGAATTCATCCTTGTGATGGCCTTCAGTCCTACACTTTCTTTTGTTTCTCCTTTCATTTTGTAAGTTCTTCCAGTTGAATTGTCGATGCAACCAACTGCACTTGAGCTTGCGCCATACCTCCACTATCTCCTACAGGGGATGATTCCAATTTCATTACAATTTATAGCGCCTCAGGATATGATGCAACCTTTTGTTGGATAAATGACCTATGAATGTGTGGTAGAAGTTCTGCAATAAAACATTGTTGATGTTTTTTATCCGAGATATAAAAATTAAGCCTTCCCATTAGGTCCTTGAACCTTTGATCGAAGTCCCATACCAACTCTGTTTGAACCTATTTAATCTCCTTCAGTTCTATAATGTGTTGTGATTCTGACTTTGGCTTCTTGAACTCTTTTAGCAATGCTTGTTTTATCTCTGCTAGTGTCCTGGCCTGCCTTGTAGGTATGGTACTTTCCATCTTCATGTACCAGACTAATGCACAGACTTGAAATGGTGTTTCCAATTGTTCAATATTCACAGCCTCATCCTAGACATTCTTAGTGGCCCAAATTGTCTTGCATACAAAGAGATGTTGTTATGGGTCCTCTGACCCCACTCCCTACAAATTAGGAAGTCTAAGGGTGTTCTCTACCCCTATCATGTTTATTTGTTTAGTCCCTCCTCTTGGATATGTCAGTTGAATATAACCCTATGCACTACTTCCACTTCTCTGACTGCTACTAATATGTCCTCCCTTGCTACTAATATGTCTTCATTTTTTTATCTTTGAGTGTGGTGACACACATGGGGTCATGGATTCAGCATAGGACCCACTCTGAGTAGGATTAAATGGATCTTCTATCACTGGAATGGACTGAAACTCCTTTACTTCTCCTCCTATATGTAGTATTTCCATGATTTGGATTATTGCACAAATTTCTCTCTCCTCTGGCTCATTGTGTGACTCTCCTTTCCCAGCCCCAGTCTTTTGCCTCTTGTAACTCCCTCCTCCATGTAATAATTCAAACTCATATTATTCCTCCGGTATACCCTCTTCTTGCATCCTCAATCCCTCCCTTCCTTCCTCATTGCTTCCTCTCTTATACTCATATTATCCTCTTGTAATCCCTTAGTTCCCCTATGTGCCTGAAGCCCCTTAGCAGTCAGATTCCATTCTCATCAGGCACTTGTCACACAACATGATATTTATCCACTTACCTAATTATTTCATGAACCTTCAACATGGACCTTTGAAAAAGTCCCTTTTATGCAACATTGCATGATGGGGTACAATCTAAAAAAAAATCTTTAATGTAACCTCCTAGTATGTTATCCAACCAAAAATCAACTACGCGAGTAGTTGGGTTACTTACAAAATTCGTCTCTCTTACGAACTCAAGAGTCCAATTCCTCAACACTGCAGTTATGTACTTTCCATATTCTCCACTAATATTGCTAGCCACTCAATCAAAATAATTTGAAATTCACCAAAGAAAATTTCATACAGTTTTGTACAGATATCACTTTGCATCCATTTATTGTCACTCATTCGAGGGTTTTTTTTCTCTCGTCGAGAAAAATCTCATTCAGTTGTGAGGGATTGGGAAGTGACTAATTCATTCATTCTTTCTTATTGTTTCTTTGCATCTTTCTCTGTCTTTTTTCTTTATTAGCTACTTAGTGATTTCAGATTTATCTTACCAGTATCTTCCATATTACCACATAACCAATTACTATAATAGTCATGATCATTGTGCAATGACTAGGCATAAAAATCTAATCTTATAACATCGAGACATAATCCATGAAAAATCATATAAAAGACATTCGACACAAGAGTTAACGTGGTTCACCCAACTATGGGCTACATCCACAATGATTGGCTTCTTTATTATGTGTTTGGTAATTTCTTCAGGATTTCACACTACGCTTACAAAGATACATCATTATTATCTTTCTCTCCTCCTATCCTTGTCATATTGTAGTGAAAATCTTTATTTCTCTCTGCATCATCGCTTACATTCAGAAATAGACTCCTATATTTGATGGACAGAACAAAGCCATCATGATCACTAGAAGAGAACCAAAACCATGAGGAACCCCTATTCTCCCAACCCGTTACATATTTATACATACAATATAGGGCTTAAAACCCTAGTTGGTTCCTCCCTAAACCCTATTACAATGCATGAATACTCTATTTAACTAGTTGTTCAGGTTGCTTTCACCTATTGTTTCATGTGCATGTTTCTTTTTCACTCTAACTGTTGTTCTTTTTTCTTTTGCGCATCCTTCCATATTTAGAATGTCGATTTATCCTCCTTCCCTTTCTTTCTCTTCCTTCTCCAACTTTATTCTCTGCTTTATTATTATCTCTACATTATTTCTCTTTCTTCTTTATTCCTCTTACTGTGTGTTGTACTTCTAGATGTGCCTCAACTACACACTATCCAATCATCCTTCTTCTTTTGCACACCTCTTCTATGAACTTCTTATATACTTAGTATTTTTATCAAAATTGTATCCCAAAACTACTTTTCCAACATAGTTCATCGTAACTACTCCTCGTACCTTTGATAACTAATCCTGTGGGGATTTCATCTCCCCTAGAGGATTGTTTTTCAGAAGGCCCCCTGAGAAATTTCTTTACCTATTGATTGTCCTTGATTTGTTATGGGTGTTTTTTTTGGTTCCTAGTTTATGTCAGACATATTTTGAGTTGTGTTTTGATTTGCACATATTATTTTCACAGTGGATGAATCAACATGTTGATCCTATCAATTACGAGGAATCAATCCCATAACAGAGGTACAAACACCCTTCAAGTGGTGTGAGATAGGTGATATAGAATTCGAAGAGTCTCATCTTTGGTTTGAGTATAGTGGTCTTGCTGAAGTGGAAGTGGTTGACAAAATTCCTCCACCCAAATTTAAAACTTTGACTAATCATGATGTCCCCATCCTTATCCAAGTAAGGTAAATTTTTAGTGAACATTTTTATTTGTTCAATGAACCGCACACCATATCGGTCTCTAGTGTTTCATCCAGTGTAGCTAAGCCTTCAATCCCATCCATGAGCATGACTGGAGGCATCCTGGTCATGTCCACTTTTCCATCCTTGAGCTCCATTGGACCTAAATGATCTATGCGTGTTTCCATAGGTCCCTTTATTTAGGAGATACCAGTCCTTTCCTCTTTTCCATCGACTAGTATACCTAACATTCCCATGCCCATCCCATTAGTTACAATTCCCACACATGGATCTCTCTTTAGTGGGGGAGAGACTTGGTTTTAGCATGGGGAGTGGAATTTCTTTCACCTTCACTAGTCCTATGAGCATTCTAACATTGGGGAGTGTTGGTTTTCCTTTTGGGTGGAACATTCCTATTGGTTATGGGACTATCCCTAGTTAGTTTGGGGGAAGTAATGTGTTTAGATTATTTTATTTCATGTGGTTTAGCACACCATTCCCTATGGGCACACCCCAAGGAACATTTAACAATGGAATGGGTTTCAACTCATCCATACATTTGGTTTAGGGGGGCTCCTCTATGAGCCTAGTTTTGGGAATAATTTTCCATTAGGGTCTATTCCTACCCATGGGGGATATCCCCTCAATGGAATTTCTAGTCCTAAGAGTATTCATTCTTTTTGGAGTGCTTCCATCCCTAGGGGCCACTACCCTTCTAAAACATCACATCTCTCTAGAGGCACAAACATAGGGGGATCACAAGGTTCATCTCGCACTTTAGGAGCTTCATCTTCCTCCCAATATTCATTTTCTCATACATTGTTTCCTTTCCTTGAAACATTACACTTTATTGGTCTACCACATATAAAAAATGACCCCATTTCCCATGACCCTTCATGGTCAATCATGCCTCCTAAGATCCTATAAGACATGCCAAAATTTGATGGAAATCTGGGAAAATGCCCATACACGCACATAATGACATATATTTTGTGGTACTCATCAAACTCCTTAATGGATGATATCACAATGTTGTTTGTTTTCCATATATCCTTGATCATAAGTTCTACCAAATGGTATATTGAATTAAAGGGTTCTCTCTTCAATAGTTTTAATGACTTGGTGGTGACATTTCTAACACATTATCAATTTTCCATCCGGTATGAGATAGGAATAAAGATATTAACCTCATTATGTTAGGATACTATCACTCACATTTTTTATCACATTTATGAGTGGAGGAGACAATGTAACATGATCAAGAACCAAATTTTGAACCAACTCTTGATTGAGTGGTTCACAAAATATCTCTTACCACCCATTTCCAAGGATGTTTCTATGGCAGGGGTAGCTACTAAAGATCAAGCCATCATGCATTCCAACACTCATATTTGATTTATTCTCACTTGAAAATTCTCTATGATATCATCGTGCTTGCTCCTCGAACATAAATAGATCCTCAGAAACTGAACCCGGGACCCCATTCCAAGTAGATAGGTCACATGTCTATTTCATCACAACCGTTAGTTTTTTTTCCTATTTCTCAAACTACCCATGTCCCCACTCATACCTCCAAGGTGAATTTGATGTAATCCATGCAACCTAAGAATCCTCAACATCCATAAAAGAAGTGGAACAAAAATAAAAATTCCAATGTTAAGCTAGGGTCCACTTCCAGCCAAAAGGACCATGGGGCCACAAAAGAGAGAAAGAAGAGTTGTTTTCCCTACATGATTTTTACTGAGTACCAACTACTCACCAGTTTCCTAGGAAGGACAAGATTAATTGTTATTTAGAAAAGCAAACCCCTCCCCTAGCATCATGTTGTCTTAATTCATCGTTTCCCCCCTCAACCTCAACAAAGATGTTAAGCCTTATAAAAACCCCCCTAAAAAGCATCATGTTATGTATAAAACCATTTATTAATCCCTAGATATTGAATCATTACATTTCTAGTGTTATATTTCTACGTGGTCTAGAACTCCTTCATTGCACCCTTTCCTTAAATTTTTACCCTTTGTCTCATATATATATATGAAGGGGACCTAGTCTTAGGATAATCTTATTTCATCTCATATTATATTTTGAATATATTGTAAAAGGAGGTTTGTCCCTTGAATAATACTATATATTTTTATTTTTTTTATCATTTTTTAAGGCATTGGATCATAACATTTGGTATCAGAACATTGATTTCAGGGTTTTTCTTCTCCAAGGAATTCATGTTAGAATTTTATCTACAAATTGTTTTCTGGGATGATTCAGAAAACAAACTTTACAGGTTATTTATATGCTACATCGAGGTATCTATGATACAAATTTGAGCTTATGGTTCTTTATAATTTTTGAGATATACCCTATGGAATATAGGGTTTTTGACTAGTCACATAACTAGTCTCAAACAGGTTGTTGTGGCCACAAAACCCCCCCCCTTTTTTACTTTTTATTTCACAAGCGAAAGGAAAAGGGTCCCTACTAAACTTTTGATCATATTGCCTAATCCTCTCCTATTGGAGGGTATACTATTTCTTTGCCTAACTTAAGGGAGATTGGGGGTTCGATCTTAGTTGATGATTATCTTTGATAGTGGTCGATTTTATCTTTTGATCATAGATGATTACCTTCGAAAAACCTCTCCTCCTTATTTTCTGCACTCTTAGTACTTGTTCATAAACTTTCTTAAAGTCAGAGACATATTATGTTTCTGATGTGTTGATTAATGCCATATTACTTGCATAACTGATTTCATATCTTTCCGTGGTTGCAGGAACAGGTTAGCATTACATCATTTTTCATGATTCCTCCATCCTTGACAAGCATGTGGGGGAATCCTTTCATATTCTTCCCCTTTCAGACTTCCCTTTATTTATTGAGTGTTCCATATATTTTATTCTATTATTCTATCTAATTAAAACCCTTAGTTCGATTATTCTATTCACTAGCTTTCCAACCCCTATAACCATGCTTGAATCCAATTTTCGGATCAAAAGTTATGGCTTCCCGAAGTTTTATAAGTCTTCACTCACCTTTCCACCTCACTGCCATGTGGAATCCATGTGGTTCCCTATCATGTGTGTCATCCTACATGGTACTGATGCAACACCATTACATGTCCTTATAGTCGTTGGGATCTACCTACTTCACATTCTCCTAGACTTTCGACCACATTCCCTGACAATGACATCATCGAGCCTTCTCACTGTTGGAGCTCCCCTCTCCCTAGCACTTGGACTCTCCTGATTCCATTCTCCAACGACAATGACACATTTCCTAATTGATCATAAGAGCTACATTCACTCATGGTCTTTGATCACCTCGACTTTGTTCTCGAAAACGATAGACCCGATGACTCTTAGAAGCCAAAGATCGATGATGCCTATCCCCTCAGAAACTCACAGATAGCCAAAAATTAACCAACCCTAGCCTCACTCATCCACCACATTGGAATCCTCAGACACATGGCACTTTCATGACCTATCACTCTCATGATATGTGCACCCATCCTCAGTTTGACACTCATCCTCCCTCGTCATCAATGATCCATCATCGTCAACGATTCTTCCACTCTTCCTCATCGTTGGTGATCCCTTGTCATAGGCACTCCTTCTCATCGATGACCCCTTGCAATCTAGTTCCTCCTCATCATCGGTGATACCTCATCATTGATAATCCTTCCATCCTTATTCCTTGCTCACGTGGGGCCCTTTCTAGTCCCTTGTACCCTTTAGAACATGCTAGCTACCACATTGTTCTTGTACCCAAAAGTAGAAGCCACCACTTGCTCCACCAAACAGTTGGAAACCAGAGAAAGTGGCAGTAGAGTGTTGTGACAATGTTATCTAGACATGCATCAAAAAACTAATCATACAATCTAGATAGAAACACTAAGAAGTGAGACAGGAAAACTAAGTAGTAGTGAAAAAAAACCCAGTGCCTTGCAGATGGAGTGTTGAGAGATGATAAACCTTAAACATTAGATGAATTGTTAGAACAATGGAACCTTCCATCCATAGTGTCACCATGAGGAGTGTCGCGGTGAGGAGTGAAGACAAAAGGTTGTGCACAGGTTGGACATCTCTACTTGATTGGCCTGCTCGAGAAGGCATCGAACAACATGTCAATTTTTCTACTGAGGAGGGTGTACCTGTGTACCTTCTCCATCATGTCCCTCCTCATCTCGAAGAAGAATTCCAAGTGTTCTAATGCCAGAAAGGAGGGTGAATTTGAATCTCGATATGTGTCTGAAGTTGGCAATGGAGGCTCAGTCGGGTCATCTGCCCATGGTATTTCTTCTTGTACTATACAGGTAGGCCCCTCCAAGGATGCCACTATATCCATTGCAGTAAGACTTGTGTTGGGTTGATCATGGGGATTTGAGACTGTGTAGAGGAGGGAGTCTGGAGGAAATTTAATTGGTTCCTTCGATATTTCCTCCTCCACATAATCCATTGGAGGCGTGTTCAACTCCTTATTCCTCTAAATCAAATCTTTCAAGGAAGCCCATGTGAGTTCACAGAGGCGTCTCTACCTTGCTGCATAAAAATACCAAGAGG
>SNQJ01S0014572.1:78649-91485 GCA_010110895.2 Picea sitchensis
GTAGTGTTATGGTGGGACGAGATACAAGCAGATAGACACTGCAAGGGCAAGCAGAAAATTAAAAGTTGGGATCGAATGATTGCAAATATGAAGGCAAAGTTCATCCTAAGAGACTATCAAATCACTCTGTTCAGGAGAATGCAGAACCTGAGACAGAAGTTGATGACAGTGAAAGAATACACGGAGGAATTCTACCGACTGAACATCAGGGCATGTCATCGGGAGAGCGATGATGAAAAAGTTTCCAGGTATATGAATGGCCTGAGATATGATATACAGGATGAGATGAGCATGGTTACCATACAAACGATGGAGGATGCTTATCAGATGGCTCTGAAAGCTGAGGAGAAGCTGAGACGTAAGAAAATTCAGAGGGGCCGAGGTAGAAGCCAGCCCAGAGGCAAAGCAATTGCCCAGGACAAATACCAGAAGCCCAAGGACGACTAGAAAAAGCCTCAGACTCGTACCGAGAAAGGTGGAAGTTCATAGAGAGGGCGGCATGTTGAGCAAAAAGAACATCATACAGAGCAAAGTGGAGGATATGTCGATAACAATATGTTTCCTTGTACTAGAGGCAGGGGAAGAGGAAGAGGTGGAGTAATCACATGCTTCACATGTGGAAAGAATGGGCACAAGTCTTATGAGTGCCCAGAGAAAAAGAAAGATGGAGGAGAAACTCACATCACCGAAGCGCAGAGGCGGGATGTTGAAGCCGAAGACGCTGAAGGTGGAAGATCCCTGATGATGCGAAAAGTCCTTTTGAAACCTGAGAAGGCGGTGGAAAGCTCAGCCTAAAGGACCATACTTTTCAGAACATCTTGCAAGACCAAGGACGGGGTATGCAAGGTCATTATAGACAGTGGTAGCACGGATAATCTTGTATCTATGAAGATGGTAGAAAAACTAGAGCTGGAGACGACTGATCATCCAAGCCCATACAGAGTTTCGTGGTTACAGAGAGGACACCAGGTAACTGTTACTAAAAAATGCTTGGTTGAATTCAAGATAGGAGGGTATAATGATAAAATACTATGTGATGTCATCCCTATGGATGCATGTCATCTATTGCTGGGTATACCATGGCAATATGATAGAAATGTGATTCATGACGGGAGAGTGAATACATATACCCTGGAGAAGAATGGGAGAACCCATATGTTTCTTCCGATAAAGGATAAGGAGGTGACGCCGGAAGTAAGCAACACAATACTTCTCATGAGTGGGAAGGAGCTTCTTATGGAGGTGAAGAAGAAAGAAGATCCACAATTCTTTGTGGTCAGGAAACCGAGGATTGTTCTGACTAGTACAAGAGTGGATGATTTACCAGAAGAAGTTCAGGAACTGCTGGAAGGGTTCACTGACATTATAGTGGACAAACTACCTCATTCGTTACCACCAGTCAGGAGTGTGAGTCATCATATTGATATCATACCAAGAGACAGTTTGCCAAATAAATCCACGTACAGATTGACGCCACAAGAAAATGAAGAGGTTAAGAAGCAGGTCCAGGAGTTATTGGACAAAGGATTGGTCAAAGAAAGCTTGAGTCTGTGTGTTGTTCCAACAGTACTCATTCCAAAAAAAGGTGGGGGTTGGAGAATGTGTACCGACTCAAGGGAAATCAACACCATAACGATTAGATACAGGTTTCCATTGCCGCGGATGGATGATTTAATGGATTTCTTGAGCGGATAAAAATACTTTTCAAAGATTGATTTGAAAAGATGATACCACCAGATTCGCGTGAGAGAAGGCGATGAATGGAAGACAGCCTTCAAAACCAACGAAGGACTCTATGAATGGCTAGTCATGCCATTTGGCTTGATGAATGCACCGAGTACCTTTATGAGGTTAATGAATGAAGTCCTGAGGGAATTCATCGAGAAGTTTGTCATTGTGTATCTGGATGACATACTGATTTACAGTAAATCAGTGGCAAAACACTTGAAGCATTTGGCTATAGTGATGAAAACGCTACAGCAAGAAAAGCTATTGATTAACATGAGGAAATCCTCGTTTATGAAGACAGAGCTCATTTATCTGGGGTTTTTTATTTCGGCGAATGAATTAAGGATGGATCCAGATAAGGTGGAAGTGATAAAAAAATGGCCATCACTGAGAAATATTTTTGAGGTGAGAAGTTTTCATGGATTGGCTAGTTTCTATCGAAAGTTCATCGGAAATTTCAGTGGGATTAGCGTAACAATGATGGATACAGTCAAGAAAAGACATAAATATTTTCATTGGACCTAAGAGGCCGAGAAGAGATTCAATCTGTTGAAGCGGAAGATCACGGAACAACCGGTTTTGGTGTTGTCGGATTTCCAGAAAACATTTCAGGTAAAATGTGACGCAAGCAAGTTTGCCATAGGAGCGGTCTTGAGTCAGGAAGATAGACCAATTGCATATTTCAGTGAGAAGCTGAATGAGGCGAAATTGAAGTACTCCACGTATGATAAGGAATTCTAGGCTATCATACAGGCATTGAAAAAATGGAGGCACTATTTGATTCCAAAGGATTATTTTTTATATAGTGATAACCATGCATTACAATTTGTGACTCAACAGGAAAGGTTGAATCAGAGGCATGTTAAGTGGGTCGAATACATGTAGAATTTCACATTTGTTATTAAGCATATTTCGGGTACTGCTAACAAAGTGGCTGATGCTTTGAGCAGGAAGTGTTTGTTGTTGCAGGAGTTCCAAGTCAAAACGTTGGGTTTTGATGATCTCAGGGACATGTATGCAGATGATCAAGATTTCAAGGAAACACATGAAGCAACTGAGAATCTAGTTCTCAGAGATAGAAGCCAATGGATGGACTACATGATCCAGGAGGGATTGTTGTTCAGAGGCAATCAATTGTGTATTCCAAAATGCTCCATGAGGGAGAATCTATTGAAGGAGAAACACAGTGGTGGATTGGCAAGACATTTCGGTCATGACAAAACATTCATGAAATTGAATGAGTCATATTTTTGGCCAGGAATGCGAGAAGATGTCAAAATATTTGTGGAAAGATGCAGAATTTGCCAGCATTCGAAGGGGAGGAAGCAGAATGCAGGTTTTTATCAGCCATTACCCAAGCCCGAGAGGCTGTGGGATGAAATCAACATGGATTTCGTATTGGGATTGCCAAGGATGCAAAGAGGATTTTATTCAGTGTTTGTGGTAGTGGATAGGTTTTCCAAGATGGAACATTTTATCCCATGCCAGAAAACCAGTGATGCGACTCATATCGCAAATCTATTTTTCAAAGAGGTCATTCAACTTCATGGGTTGTCGAAAAGCATAGTTTCAGACAGAGACACTAAATTCATAGGGCACTTCTGGAGAACATTATGGAAAAAGCTGGGGACTAATTTGATGTTTAGTTCGGCTTATCATCCTTAGACAAATGGACAAACAAATGTGGTCAACAGAAGCTTGGGATACTTGCTGAGAAGCTTGGTAACAGAACACCACAGCCAGTGGGACAACATATTACCACAGGCAGAGTTTGCATACAATGACTCAGTAAATCGGAGTACAGGAAAAAGTCCATTTCAGGTTGTCTATGGGATGCAGCCGAGAGGAGTCTCTGAATTGAGGGATTCATAACAGACTACTACTAGCAACAATAGTGCAGAAGAATTCGCTGAAGCGATGAAGGAACTTCACAGCTAGGTGGAGGAACGATTGCTGAAATCAAGCCAGGAGTACAAGCGCAGAGAAGATCAGCAGAAACGACAACTTCAGTTTGAAGTTGGTGATCTAGTTATGGCACATTTAAGGAAGGAAAGGTTCCCGAGGGGAACATACAATAAATTGAAAATGAAGAAAATCGGGCCATGTAAGGTCTTGAATAGATTGGGGGAAAATGCTTATGAGATCGAGTTATCGGATGGGATCGGAATATCTCTGATATTTAATGACGCGGATTTATATCCATATAGGACTGGAGAAGCAGAGACTGGAACATAGGAGCCAGTGATCCAGTGGATGAAATAGATGCCATTTGCTGAGAAACCACAGATGGAGTGCATACTGGACAAGAGAGTGAGCAAGAAGACCAGGCGAAAGAAATACTTCGAGTATCTGGTCAAGTGGAAGAATCATCCAGTTGAAAATGCCAGCTGGGAGACTGAGGCAAAAATACAGGAGCATGGATGGACCGTGCAGGAGCTCATGGATAGGAGCCCATGAAAGTTTTCAAGCGAGGGAGTATGATACAGGAGCATCGCCAACACATCAAGTGAGCCAGTGCAAAAGTATCAGGACAGCTGGACAAGCCAACACAAATTTTGAAAACACTTTGGAACTGTTGCATGAACATTAATGTGAAAATTTAATGAAGCGCACTTTGTATATTGTAAATGGACCTTGAGAGGATAGCTCTCATCCTTTAGTAGATAACCGACATTTAATATAGTTAATGCAGGTAGATAGGATTTTAATTCTAGATTTGACAGTTTAGGAACTAGAGGGAAAATGGATATAGACACCCTCATTGTATCATTGTAACATTAGCCTGAGCATAGAGGAGGAGCAGAGAACTGTAGAAGAACGCCCATGTACAGATCTTGAATTAATAGAAGAAATTGATTCAGATTCATGGCTTTCATGTTATTCTCTGTGTATGTGTGTTGAATGCTATGCTCATGAGTGCTTGTTTTCCCTGTTATACATTTTATTTGATATGCTGTGTATATGATTTCATGTCTGAAGTGAAGTCTGAGAGGGAGATGGAATGAGTTTCAATTGTTTCTGTATTTGAGCTAGATATTCCTGCAAGGAGTGCAGTCGAATTGTCCGCAAGGAGTGCATTGACAGAGGGTTCAGATAGAGACAACTTTTGTTCTCATTCATCCCAGAAGGTGCAGTTGGGCACATGATCCATGCAAGGAGTGCGCAGGCCAGGTAAAAGTCTCAGGGTTGCGAACTTGAGTGACTCCTTGAAGTATTTTTGTTGTAGGTGTGCACAAAGTCGAAGAGTTTCAACACTTAGATGGTGTTGAAGGTTTTCCGCAAGGAGTTCTTGTAAAAGGGTTTTCTTTATAAAGACTTGAAGTCGTGGAGAAGCTCAGGAAGGATAGGGCCCTAGAATTCATCGAAGGATTGCACAGAGAAGTTGTGGTTGGAGTGTTCAAGCAGGTGCTGCAGGGATGCACGCAGGTGAAGAAGTCTTCGGGGAGGAAGTATTGATTCATTTCGCAGAATTCATCAGGAAGGAACGGACGATCAGAATTCCCCGAGGAGAATTCTTGAACCACCGTAAGCTGTTAGATATTGGAAAGGTGCAGGGAAGATACGGCGATGTATTCCCAAAAGGTTCCAAGCTCAGGAGGTGTGGAACCGTTGATCAGGACCACGAGGGTCATTGGATTCACCCGCATATCATGGATCGCCATTTCGTGAGTCGAAGCTCTAAATTATTGCAACGGGAATTGTGATATCGCGATCCGAAATATCCCGACGAGCCCAGAACCGTCCATCAATTGGGACACGCGTCAGAAGATATAAAGAAGTCGGGGTCCGAAGCATCGGGGATTTCAGAGGCAGGATACTCTTGTAGTTTGGAATTGCGATCCGTGATATCCCGATGGGGAAAGGACAGTGAGGCCACAGGAGTTGGTGGAAGACAGGTGGCGCATCGTATCGGAGTTTGGGGAAAGTAAAGTTCTGAACCCATTGACATCAGGATTCATGATCCCGCAAAGTCTGAAATCCCGATAGAAGAGACGAGAACTGGAAAAGTCAACTCGCACGTGCACATTGGAGTTTTGGTGTATCGGGTATCAGGAGTCGGTAAGACGAGTTTCTTGGTATCGCGAGTACCGAAGTCGCGATAGGGAAAGTTCCAATAGAGGAAAGAGAAAAGTCAGTATTGATTGGCCATCGGGTCTCGGGGGTTTGAGAGCCCAGTGATCGACCTTTGACATCGCAAAGTTACGAAGTCTGATTCCCCGATAAGCAAAGAGAGGGGATCGAGCAGTAGTGTTGTGGGTGTGGATTTCCCGATAGGGAAATAGAATAGCATTTGAGTTCTTCAGGCTGTGAGAAGAAGAAGATCCTATGTGTGCGCGTGGACCTTCCGACCTGCGGGTTGTGAAGGGGGCTGCGTTGTCGTCATCTCTCCAACCATGCTTCAATCCGATCATGAAATATTTCACTTCTCTCATAGAATTTATGGAAGGAGTTTGATGGAAAGTAGCATGCGAAATGATAATCGTGCATAGAGGTTATATAAAGTGTGCTCGGTGAGAGAATCTATGTGCTATCAAATTTGTTTATCCTTGAAGACAGACCAAAATAATAATGGCTTGACATAACCATCGGAAAATACCAAAGTGCCTCACTATCTTTTCAAGCCTCCTTGGACCCACACTTAAAGTAACCAACTACTTGAGATAGACTAGTGAGATCATATGATATGTATGGGTTAGGTCCAACCATGGTATGAGAGAAAATTTAGAAACAATGGTGGGATCCACTAGTATGAAAATTATTCAACAAAGGTCTACTTGAACAAGGAGATTCACTATTTATCAAAAATTAAGAAGAAAAATAATAGGACATCCTTTGATACACATTTTCTACATAATTCTCTTCATCCCATTAAAAAGGTTGATAAGGCTTGGTTATAATTAATTCATGGGAAGAGGCCTTGTCCTCTCTATCTTCCAAATGCCCATCATCACCATCAAGTACTTCCACAAGGATCAACCCCATTGAGTCTATTTGAATAGGACCACGGGTATCTTCCAACAATGTTAAATGTTTAAAGAGATCAAGATACAAGTGATAATAAGTGGAAGAAATAAGAGAATTAAAATATTCTCTAGAACCTTTTTTGGTTTTCAGAAAGTGACTCCCTGAGTGGTAGTTCCTCCTCCTTAAGCATATCGACGATTTCTTGTGAATCAGTTGGATCCAAATTAGGTGTGGTTTCACAATCAATGCGTCCTTCCTCAAGATGGTTTTCCTCTTCCAAGTTAAACATATATTGTTGAGATAAAAGATGTATGTCATGTTATCGCACAATTTGTACTTTCCCAAAGCAAGTAGACACAATATTGGTGTAACAAGGAGTGACCTATCATTGTCACCTTAATAGGAAACTCCTTTATATTTAGGAGTATATCAATGTACCCCGGGGGAGATGTCCCCAATGACCTGAGGGTTTGAGAAGGATAAGGAAAAATTACAAGAAAGTTTCCCCCTCTCACAGGTCACTCAATTTCAAAGGTTCATTGTGTCTTATAGAGGTGAATAAAAAGAGTAATATTGTGTACCTACCTATAAAAAGACAAAAAAATAGAAAAGGGAACTTTCCAAGTACCAAAATGATTGTAATGCTTCAGAAGACAATAAAATCTTGAAAAATAGACTAGCTAATATAAAATTGCAGCAATACAACAATTTACAACATCAATAATAAATTTGTAACAACCACAATAACTATTCTTCAAAATTCTTGAGAAAAGACTAGAAATAGTAGCTTTAACTAGGAAAATTTATATTAGATAGTCACAAGCATATTTATAAATGTATAGCTAGCAATATATGTCACTTTGGAGGTCAGTTTGCCGCTCTTATATGGTTGTAGAAATATTTTGCAACAATAACAAGTTGGTTAGTGAATTAGGCTAATCTAAGGTTATTAGGAGTTAATGAGTGTTCCAAAGAAGATAGTTTGAGAGTTGTTTGATCAATCGATCATTAGTAGTGAATAGACTAGTGTCTTCTAAGGTAATGGAGTCAATGATAGCAACAAAAACTTTTAGAGGGAAATATAAATGGTAATACTTAGTGAAAAGAAGATGGATAAGATGAGAGGGGTGTTGAAAATCCAAGACCTCGAACATCCAAGTCCTATAGATAATTGCTAGAAAGTAAGGAAACTTAGGCCCTACTGATTTCTCTTTTCCTTAGACAATTTGAAATAAAATATACAATAGGAAATGTAAGTAGGGTTACTAGAGTGCTACAATGGTATGGCTTTAGTATCTACTTCTAGATAAGGTTATCTTTGAGAAATTTAAGCAAGTGGAAAATTATAGAGAAAAGGATAATAAGTTACGTCTTTCTCCTAGGGTTTCAAGCAAGCAATTTCATAATCATTAATATGAAACAAGTAAATTCACCATAATCATTCATTCACAATAAAGAAATGAATATTTTCTACTTACTTCACCAATAATAATCAAGCTCAAACCCTAGTTGAAGATTTCCCACCATGAAAATAGCCAAGATACACCAAAAATGCATCTCCAAGAAGTTGTGCACCACTCAGTTTCAGCCAATAACCCTTAGAGAGGGCCAAATTTCATACCGCACACTTGTGTGATGAGAGATGATGAATAAAAATGAGATCTTTTTCTCTTATATACAGTATTAATTACCTTTAATAACAATTAGGTCATAAAAAGGCCGTCATGGACAAATTACATTTAAAAATCCAGTTTTTACATAAATGAAAATAATTAAACCCTAAAATCAAATCCAAGGGTGATGTCATGCCCTTCTAGGGTGAGGTTAGGCCCTTAATGTTGAACCCTAGGCCTCAAGTGTAGAATGTTTGGCCTCCAAAAGCTCTGAATGCTTCCACATGTGCCAACTAGCACACAAATGACCATCATAAATGAAAACCCTAACTTTGGATGACGTCAAGTGCTCTCAAGGGTCAATGTCCATGAGGAAAGGTAAACCCCCCCAAGTCTAGGTATGTCGAAGTGTCCCTGGTGCAACATCCCATTTTCTTTCTGGTGCAACCCTCTTATTTCTCTTTCCCCCTGGTGGGGTTACAACATCCATTCGTTGGGATTTTATCCCCATGGAGGTCCAACCTAATCATTCCCCCATATGTACCTGTCCTTCAGACAAAGTTCTGCAGCAACAAAAAGTATGCCATCTAGGGGCTTATAATTCACAAGGATCATAACAATGTCAATCACATATAATAATCAAATTACCCAAACATGTGCATCAAACCCCCCTTTACCCAGACAAATTCTCAAATACATTATGCAGTTTAACAAGTCAGGTTTGGAGAAGGTCTTGGGATGTCTTATTGGGCTAATCTTCCTTAAGTTTGGGGTGTTTCTGAGGTGAGAAATGATCTAGGTCATGTAAGTGTGTGTGAAGTGGCATAGGGGAAATGTTTGGGCATAGGGTGCAGTGATAACATGGAAATTTAGGTCTTTCTTGCGGGTGCCTCTCTAGAGGGAGAGTTGCACCTTATCATGGATGTCATTGTTTCCTATCCCATTAAAAGCATTTAATTCTTATTCTTATTTCTTTTGGTCTTTATTCTTTTCAAGGAAAAATCAGGGGGACACTATCTTCGCGTGGTAACTAGAGGCGACATCGTTACCCACAAGCATTTCATGGAAATGAGAAGGTTGGTTCGTGATTAGAACCACTTTCTCTTGGCTATGCCAAAAAGATCCACTACCTTGGTTTGGTTACCAGATAGATGGTATTGTTATACCTCTACATGGCCATGGACCTAATAGGTCGGATCATGATGAGACCTCCCATCCACCAACTAGTACCTTGATTTTTGATTCATCTTATGGGTCCTATTTTCATATTGAGAAGCCTTTTATATATTTCTCAAGAATCCATGGATGAAGCATCTCAAAGGTTTCATTTTGGATTTTAACTCTTTCCAACTAATTTTACCCTCTGGACCTTTATCCCTTTCTTCCTATAAGGAAAGGTACAACCCTTCCTAGCATGGAAAATCCAATGTCTGAAACAAGGTGGGGGGAGATGAGAGGAATAATGATGGAAAGTGGTATGGAGGGAATGGATGAAAAACTTTCATAGAACCCCTGAGTAGAAACTCATCCTAAATGGTAATCATATTACTAGGGAATTATGTCAACCTCCTAGGTATGAACACATTAAACAACATAATTTTCAAGAAAACATTATGAAATGAAGGAGAATTCAGTGCTTGAAAATCAAAGCGACGCATACCATGATACCCAGACTCATTACCTCATGGAGAAATACTTAATCCTACTTCAAGACCAGGCTGGAGGGATGGATGCTACTGCTGCTAATAGGTGGGATGCATTGAACAAAATATGGGTGGTTACTTTTGTCCTCTAGTAGTTTACAATTGATATTTGTTGAAAAACAATAATTGGCTCTTCATGTTGGCATTATCTTATAGTTCACAAAAGGTTTTTTTTAGGTGTTTATGGCTTCAATGTATAGAATGTGATCATTGTGAATTCCTCTCTTATGTATTATCTTTCTATTGATCTATTGTTGGCTCGATTTCATTGCTTGTAGATTAAAATATGATGATTTGATGTCATCATACCCTGTTTTTCATTCAAATTCAGGTTTTGCCTGTTTTTTACGTTTTTGGGTCAGGTTTTCCTTCCATTTGATAATATTTCCTATTCCATACTTTTCTTCATTCTTTTATCTTTCCATTGAGCCCTCCTGTGCCTAATTTTGTTGCTCGTAACTCCATATATGGATTTCTGAAGTTGGTATGGCCAATTTGCCCCCAAATCCATGGGTGCCTATTTTCTTCATTTTATTTCATCTTTTATCAACCTTATTACTTGGATACCTAAACCAATGTGTTCATATTTATGATACCCTTCCAATGAGGTATCACGGGCCTCATTCTGACACTTGTAGAAAAAGTTATGACCGTTTGAAAATTGTCACTCAACAACCATTGATATAGCCTACAAGTGAATCTGGATTGTTATCCCCACTTTTTAGGGATAACTAGGAGATCATGTTTCGAGGCCCATAGGTCCTAGACATGGAGTACCAATATCATGATTGACCTGATCATGGACCTGGAGGTCCCATCCTTTTCTTCTTCCATCAACTTTGTCTTGTCAGTGGCAGCAGGATCCATCACCATCGGCTTGGTCCTGTATCAGAAGAGGTTCTTTCTCCATGAGGTAATTGGTCCAGGTATCATGGTATGTGTCACTTTTGATCATTAAAACCTTTAAATATATGCATCTGACTCCTTTTATCTGTAACAATTTCTTGGATCTTACATTTTCCCGCTTGACCATGCTTGGGGGAATTGACAGGGTGCCCTAGAAAGCCTGTGCCCGTAGGTTTTGGTTTGCCACTAGGGAATTTCTGAAAATCCATCGTCTACTCCCATCACAGGACCACTGTTTCATATTATATCCCACTCATTTATCCCATTCCCCTTGTCCGGGCATTGGGTTGACCTATTTGTAGGGTTGCATCTTATCTCATGGGAAGAAGGGGCTAAAGGCGCAGAAGGTAAAAGAAGTTGGTAAAAGACAAAAGCCTAGAAATAAAACCTCAAGATGCTTCACCCAGGGATACCCGAGAAGGCAGTAAAAATCCTCTCAGCAAGAAATAAGAAGGACCCAAAAAATAACAAAACAAGACCTAGTCAGAAGATAGGGGGTCTCATCACGAGCCAACCTATTAGGTCCATGGGTACCTAGCAGTATGACATTGCCACCATCTAGTTGCCACTCCAGGACAGTGAACTTTGGTTTCATGGCCAAGGGAAAGGGGGTCTCATCACTAGCCAACCTTCTCATCTCTTTGAAAGTACTTGTGGGTAACGCTGTCAACTCTGGTCACCATGCCAAGGCAGTGTCCCCTGGTTAGTTCTTGAATGAAAAGAAAAATAAGAAGAAAAGAAAATAAAAGAATAAAGGCAAGAATGGGCTTGAAAAAAATGCATCCATGACAGGTACAACTCGCCTTCTACAAAGGCACCCACAGGTAACACTTATGCACCCTTGGCCCTCACTGCACCTCATGTTTGGACATCCCCTAGCCACATCACCTCACTTACATGCCTTGGATGAGATCTTCCTGGAAACTTTCCTTTTCTTGTGGACACTAGCCCAATAGGACGCTTTGTCCTTTTCTCGAATCTTGTATTGCTGGTTTTTGTCATGTCTTGGAGCTATTGAATGATGTACTAGGGTTTGTATGCATATGTTTAATAATATTGATGATGAGATGTGATTGAGATTGCTATGATCCCTGTTACCGATGAGCCCATGGAGGGTGTAGCTTTTGATGTGTAGGACCATGCCCGATGGACATGTACCATTTGGACCAGTACACATGGGGAGATGACTAGTTCGTACCTCCATGGGGATGAAGAGCCCACCAGATGGATGTTGAGACTCCATCAGGGGGCAGAGACAGGATGGATATGGATCAGGGCCTTTGCACCAGAGATGAAGAGGACGTTCCATCAGGGGCACTTTCATTGAGTTGGACCTAGGGGGATTGACCCACTTGTAGTGGAACGTTGGCTCCAGATGAGCCAGGGCGTCACTAGGAGGCTTATGATGCCATCATGAGCATATGGCAGATGGACAAGGTCGTTGGCACATGTGGCATTTTGGAAGAGCCCAAGGAGGGCTAACGTGTGGCTTCTGGATGCCGCACTGGCCCTAGAAAGGGATAACATCTCCCTCAGAGGGGCTTGACGTCTCACCTTTTTCTTGATTGGGTCTTTTACTTAGCATTTAATGTAAAAATAGTATGATTTTGACATTATGGCCTTGTCGGCCTTTTTATGACCTAAAAGGTAAAATTAGGTCATTGATACACTATATATTAAGGGTTTTAACTCTCATTTTTATCATCAATTATCACTCACTCATAGTGAAGTCTGATTTTTAGCGCCCTATTGGGGTTTTGGGATGAACTAGTGATGCACACTTGTTGAAGGAAGAGATTTTTTTGGCATTTATGGTGTTTCTCTTGAAGGAAGGTGTTACAACTAGGGTTTGCATGGTTATTTCTTCATGAATTGTAAGTGTTTTTTCTGCAAAACTTCTTATTGAATGGTTGTAGTTTAA